>CAUYQG010010348.1:0-18088 GCA_963574415.1 Tarsius wallacei
TGCAGTTTAGCTGCAGCCACAAACCTGCACCTCCTACTCAGCAAGGCCAAGCCTGGTCCCTGCCCCGCCCTCTGGTTAGAAGTGGCAGCAGGAGTGCTCTTGAGGCCTCACTCTGCCTCCAGCTACAGGGCCTTAATGAACAGTGATTCTTTCAATCCACAGAGGACTCTATCCCCAGGAGCCCTGGAATATATTATCTTCTCCATCTGGGGACATCTGTGGGGATGTCTTACGCCCTTCTAGATGGGGGCGTCAGGAAACTGCCTCGCTTGCCTGACCCTTAATCCACCTCAGTGTCCCTAGGGGTTGGGCCAAACGTCTCCAGAGAAGGGTCTTTAAATAAGCAAATTCCATGCTTGAGAGGAGGCCAGGAGCGTCCAAGACCATCTCTGTCCACCCTCTCACATTTGCACTGTTTGTTTTTTAAGTTGATCATGGTCTTTTCTTCAAAAACCAAGAGAAGAAGGAAGAATGTCAATAGTCCCTTTCCACGGAGGGCAAGACTGAGGCTTGTTGGAGGCCCTGCAATTAATAAAGACGACAAGCGTCACAATGAGGCCAACGCGAGGAGAGAGAGAGAGTACTGCCAGGCCTAGTGCAGTCGCTTTCTAGTAGCCTGGCTCTGAGCAAGTTTCCTTCCTTCCTGGGCCTCCATATTCTTAGGCGTAAGAGGGAAACAGCCTCTGGCCTCTGGAGCCGCTCTGAAGATGAAATAATAAAATGTGAGAAAGGGGCAACCCCTTCGGGTCCCCTCCCACTGTGGGAACTTTTCTGTCTTCCTAATAAATCCTGCTTTAAAAAAAATGTGAGAAAGGCACACGGGACAAGGTCTGACATACAGTAAGTGCTGCCGAAGTGTTTGACTTTTAAAATTATTGTTATTATTTTTATTATTTACATCAGGTAACCAAGCTTGTTTTGTTTGTTCCTTTGTTTGACTCCTGTTGTCTCACATAGACTTTTATAGACTTTATTCTGGAAAGAGTTAGCATTTTTAAAGTCGAAGCTTACAGGACAATCTTTTTTTTTCAGCTTAGTAATTTTTTAAATTGAGGTATAATTTGCATAAAGTAAAATTCATCCTTCTTAGTGCACAGCTCTGTTTTTTTGACAAACGTATACATTTGTAGAAGCATGACACCGTCTAGATAGAGACTTTTTTGCTCCCTAAAGTCCCCCATGTCCCTCCATAGCCAGCCTCTCCTCTTATCCCCAGTCCCTGGCAACCACTGTTCTGGTTTCTGGCCCTGTAGCTATGCCTCTCCCAGAATGGAATCATACCCTATGGAGCCTCTCGAGCCTGGCTCCTTATACTTAGCATAATGCATTCATGATTCATTCACGTTGTTGTCCATGAAAGCAGTTTATTCCTTCTGCTTTGGTTTGAATATTTTTCCCCTCCAAAGTGCATGTTGAAATGTAATCCCTAATGAGACAGTATGGAGTGGGGGGACATTTAACAGGCAACTGTATCATGAGGGCTCTGTCCTCATGAATGGATTAATCAATTTATGGATTAATGGGTTAATGGACTAATGAGTCATCATGGAAGTGGGACTGGTGGCTTCATAAGAAGAGGAAGAGACACGTGAGCTAGCATGCTCAACTCCATTGCCACATGATGCCCTGTGTTGCCTCAGGACTCTGCAAAGAGTCCCCACCAGGAAAAGACTCTCACCAGATGCAGCTGCTCAACCCTGGACTTCTCAGCCTGCAAGATATTCTTTCCTTTCTTTTATAAATTACTCACTTCCAGGTATGTGTTTATAAGCAACAGAAAACAGATTAACGCACCTTCTAACTGCTGAGCAGTATTCGATTGTGTGGATGGTATGGATGGTGTTGATCCATTCACCAACTGAACAACAGTTTGGGTTGTTTCCAGTTTTCTGTGGTTAGGCATAAAGCTGCTATAAACCTTCATGTACAGTTTTTCTGTGTGACCATAATATTTATCTTATATAGATAGCCCAGAGTGGAATTGCTGGATCATACGAGAAGTGAAATTTAACTTTCGAAGAAACTGCCAAGGTGGCTTCCAAAGTCGCTGTGCCACTTTGCATTCGCAGTAGCAACATATGAAAGTTCCAGTTGTTCTACGTCCTCACCAAACACTTGGTATTTTTAGGTTTTCATTTCTTTTTTATTTTCTTTTTAAGGGCTATAGGTGCGTGGCAGTATCTGGTTGTAGTTTAAATGTTCATTTCCCCAAGTTCACTTTGTTTTAATTTGCTTCACATTTCAGTAGTGCTGTCTCCATCCTTCCTTTCTTCTTTAATTGTGGAGCCTGACTTATGGAGGTGCTTACGCTGTACCCAAGTGATGTGGGAGTAGGTAGCCTCATCCAGATCCACGGATCAAACAAGATTGGTCCATATCATTTATGGAGACTCCATGATTTTCCTTGATTGTCTTTTATGGGCTTATGGCTTAAGTTTGTCCAACAAGACTCGAAGGGAAGTCTGATGGGGGACTTCTGGGAAAGGTTTACTTGTCCTGTCAGGAGTCGAGATATGATGCCTGGAACTGTGGTTTCCATCTTGTCATAGCGAGGTAAGAGACTACAAGAGCAAAGCAGACACTTCTAGAGATGACAAAGCAGAGACAAAGAAAAAACTGGATCCTCAAAGATATCACTAAAAAATTGAATCAAAATCCAGAAAACTGCCTATCTCAGGCTTTCTTTCCTTATTGTTTAAACCAGTTTCGGTTCGAGCGTCATAGCCCTCAAAAATGGCATCTAAGCCGGCTTGGTGACTCAGCCTGTAATCCTGCATTTTGGGAGGCCAAGGTGAGTGGATTGCCTGAGCCCGCGGGTTCGAGACCTGCCTGGGAAACTTGGCGAGACCTCATCTCTACAATAAACAAACAAAAAAAATTAGCCGAGTGTGGTAGCGCGCACCTGTAGTTCCAGCTACTCGGAAGGCTGAGGCAGAAGGATCGCTGGAGCCCAGCAGGTTGAGGCTGCGGTGGCCGGAAGCGTGTCATTGCACTCCAGTCTGGGCGACAGAGTGAGGAGTGAGACTCCAACTCAAAAAAAAAAAAAAATGGCATCTATAATCATTATTATAAAAATTATTCAATTTTGCTAATGTATCCATCTGTCCCAGCATAGTTTCAGATTATTTAGTTTCTAATGGCTTTGAGAACTTCTCACTTAAGGTAGAACCAAAGAGATCTGCTTCTGACTATGATAAAGCAGTTTGTAGCAGATTATATATATATGGTGTGTGTGTGTGTGTGTGTGTGTGTGTGTGTGTGTGTTTCAGAGGCCTGCAAAAGCATTCAGGACTTGAGTGATCAAGATCCAAGGCAGAAGAGAGACTCATCAAGATTATCTCTTTTGGGGACATTTTTTGGCACAGAGTGAGAGACTGAGAAGACGGACAAGCGCTAAGTAGTTTTATGGGGCTGCAGAATAAAATTTGAAGTTCAAGGTTACCAAAGTCATCAGAATGAGAATCCTGGAGGGAAGGGAAGCACAGGGAAACAATCTTAACCATCAGCATCAGTTTTTTCCCTCTAAGTGTTTGCCAGTTCTTAAGCTGTGAGGAAAAAGAGGCTGAGAAATCAAGAAAGAAAACAATGGAAAAGTGGAGTCACTGCACTCATGAAACACAGTTGGAGTTCAGAGCCCAGCAGGAAGGAGAGGACCTAGAAAGTACCCCAGGCTTGTAGCTGAGACCACTGGATAGTTATAACCCAGGAGTAAGGGGGTGAACCAGAGGTAGGTCAAGACTTACAAAAACTGCAAACCAGCCTTGAATTAGCCCAGTCCCTGATTAGATTAAGGTGATATATTTTTGCTCTACTTATTGTCACGGGAAAGGGCTATCTTCTCTGAAAGAAGGTAACATCGTAAAGATCCTCTTCAATTTTTCATAAACTATCTCTGGGATTCAATTGACGTTTTGTGTGTGTGAGAAAGTAGGATTTATTGAGAGGACAGAAAAGCTTCCACAGTGGGAGGGGACCAGAAGGGGTTGCCTGACTTTTTTTTTTTTAAACCAGACGCACCAATAAACCGAATCAAAATGAAAAAAAAAGGCAATAAAAATAGACCCAAAGGTGCCCCAGATATGAATGTCATCAGACTTTAAAATAACTGTAAATTCAAGAAAATGTGACAAGATCAAGAATTTCATCAGAGAACGGGAATTGATAAGAAATAATCAAAAGAATGTTCAAGAATTGGACTATATAATCATTGAAATAAGAACTCAATAGACGGGCTTACAGATGATTAGACACATCGGAAGGGGATTAGTGGATTGAAAGACAGGTCAGTGGAAAATATGCAGAAAAAAATCTCCATAATAAAGAGCAAAAATAATGAAAAATACAGGAGAAAAATATATGGAACACAGTGGACAGGTCTGACATGCATGTAACTGAGTCCCAGAAGGGAGAAGAAATAAAATGGAGCAGAATCAATATTTCTGATAATAACCAATAATTTTTACAAAATTGATTACAAAGGTATCAAACCACAGTTCCAATAAGTGCTACAAACCCTAAGCAGGATAAATATAAGGAAAATCACACCTAAGCACATAAGAGCAAAGTTGCTAAGATCCAAAGACAAAGAAATGACTTAAAAGCAGTCAGAAGAAAAAGGACACATTCTCTTCAAAGGAACTAGAAATATTGGAAGGTGGAAGACAATAGGATGACCTCAAATACCAAAAGGAACAACTATCAACCTAAAACTCTGTGCTTGGGAAATATCCTCTAAAAATGAAGATTAAAATAAAGGCACAGACGACCGAAAGGATTTTGAGCAACAGACCCATACTAAAGGGAATACTATAGGGAGTTCTCCAAGCGGAAGGTAAATACTCCCAGATGAAAATAGGAACACGCAGAAAGGAACGAAGGATAAATTTGGATTAAATTGAAATAAACTCAACTGTACAAAAAAAAACTATAATAATGTCTTCTGGTGTTTAAAATATATATAGAATTAAAATGCATGAGAACAACGGGAGAAGTGTAAATGGAGTTAAAATTGTCTAAGATCCTAACATTGTCTATTATGTGATTAAAAAGTACTAATTTACATTGGACTCCAAAGAGTCAGATGCATGTTATAATATTGAGAGTAACCACTAAGTAAACTACCAAATAATGCACAACTAACACAGGGGGAAGTGAAATATCCCTCGGTATCTGGGGGGTGAGCGGGACTGGCTCCAAGACCTTCCTGCAGATGCCAAAATCCACAGATGCTCAAGTCCCTGATATAAAGTGGTGTCGTGTTTGTACAGAACCTATGCACATCAGCCTGTAATACCTGTAAATCACCTCTAGATGACTTGTATTACCTAATATAATGAAAGTACTGTGTAAATAGTTATTAAACTGTATTGTCTAGGGAATAATGACAAGAGAAAAGTTTGTACAGGTTCAGAACATATGCAATTAAAAAAAATACTTTTGATCCACTGTTGGTTGAATCCACAACATGGAACCTACAGATATGAAGAGCCGAATGTAATAAAAAATGCTTCTTGATTAATTAAAGATAAGGAAAGAAAAGAAAGGAAACAAAACAGGTGGCACAGACAAACAAATAGTGAGGTGGTAAATATACAATGAAATCAACTCAGTAAATATTTTTAGAGCACTTATTAAGTGCAAGGGACTGTGCTCCATGTAAGATACACAGATAATAAAGGCACAGTCCCTTTCACCATATGACTTAGTAAGGACTTAAAGGAGAGAGAAGGATCTGGTGGCATTCACTGAAATTCAAGGGAGGCTTCATGTTGGAGGGACATTTAAGCTGGGCCTTTAAAAATAGGCAAGATTTTCACAGGAGGTAGAGCTGGCCTCCTAGCAAGACAAGAGAAACATGGGCCAGTGGGCAATAGTAGAAAGGAGTACTGGGGTATCAGAGAGCCAGAACAATTTGGATGGAGCACGGTATTTGCACACACAACTCATGGGAGAGAAAGCAGGGAAGACCTCATATGCCAGCTGCAGGAGTAGGGACCACACTTTCAGATCACGGAAGCAACTGTCCAGAAGGAGCCATGGAGTTCATCTACTCAACCTTCCATTTTACAGATGAGTAAACTGAGATTTGTAGGCAACAAGAAAAATTTTCAGTATGGCAGAGACTAACCTGGGTTTTAGAAACCTAATCATATGGTCTTTAAGGAGGAGGGATTGGAGGCAGCAAGACAAGAGGCAGGGAGGCCAATGAGGGGGCTGATGTGATGGCCCAAGTGCTGATGATGAGGTGCAGTCACCATGGAGATAGCTGAAGAGGAGGAGGCACATGTGGGCGGCATCATGTGATGTAGCCATGTTCCAGCAAAAACCAAAACAAAACAAAACAAAAAACTGACTGCAAATCCATGGTAGCCATAGACCCTTCTACCCAGCATGGTCAGGAAGAGGCTGAGGTCCAGGCCCAAGCCACACAGTGTGGGAGCATACCTTAAAACCTGGGGAGGTGGCATCACAAACCTTTAAAGGAAAGGAACTAGCATTTAGCAAGCACCTAGTTTGTGCCAGGCTCAGCACCACGGCTAAGCATTATCTCATTTAACGCCTTTAATGACCCTTAAAGGGAGGACTTATGCTTTTTCCTTTAGAGATGGGGAAACTGAGTCTCAGAGGGGTGGGATGACTTTTACAAGGTCACATGGTGTACATGGAAGAGCTGGAACCTGAGGTTGGTCTAACAACAAAGCTCACATTCTTTTCACAACATCAATCAGGGCTTAGAGGGTCACAAATGACTTAACCTCAAATGTATTAGTTACAGGAATGCTAGCTGCTAAATCAAACAGATCCCCAGATGTATAATAGGCCAAATATTATAGAAGTTTATTTCTAGCCGGGCTCGGTGGCTCAGCCTGTAATCCCGCGCCTTGGGAGGCTGAGGTGAGTGGATTGCCTGAGCCCGCGGGTTCATGACCCGCCTGGGCAACTTGGTGAGATCTCATCTCTACAATAAATAAAAAACTTAGCCGGGCGTGATAGCATGCGCCTGTAGTTCCAGCTACTCGGAAGGCTGAGGCGGAAGGATGACCGGAGCCTAGCAGGTCGAGGCTGCGGTGGCCGGGAGCGGCCACTGCACTCCAGTCTGGGTGACAGAGTGAGACTCCAACTCAAAAAAAAAAAGAAGTTTATTTCTCACTCATTTAAAATCTGATGTCACTCCTCCATGCAGTGAATCAAGGCTTAGGCTTTCTCCATATCGTGGCCCACAACAAGCTCCTATACTTTAAGCTCATATACATCCAATACGCTCATACACTTTAAGCTCATAGACATTTGACATGCTTATATACATTAAGTTCATATCAATCCAACACACTCACACATTTTGAACGCATATACATTCAACATGCTTGTGTACATTAAGCTCATACACATTCAACAGGCTCGTACACTTTAAGCTCATATATCTCCAATGTGTTCATATACATCCAACATGCTTGTGCACATTAAGCTTACATACATTTGACACACTTGCATACATTAAGCTCATATACTAATACTCAGTGATCTATCACAGAAACAAAGAACTGAGTACCACGTGTTCTCACTCATTAGTAGACCCTGAACAATTACATTAATACTATAAAAAAGAAAAACTGCCAAGGGAGTAGGTGGGATACACTTCATCAACAAGGGTGCCTGATCTCAAACCAGGTGAAGTGGGGATCAAAGTGAAGCCCAAACTTTACCTGTACAATGACCATTTATATACCTAATCCTGAATTGTACCCACCTTTAAAATGAAAATTTAAAAATAACTACATAACTAAAAGATAATTTTTTAAAAACAGCTCATATACATCCAACAGGCTCATATTTTAAGCTCATGTACATTCAACACATATTCAGCCAACACGCTCATATATTGGGTTGATGCATAAGTTTGTAGCAAGTGTTTGTTTTTGGCATGGCGACACTGCAGTGTTGAGAGTTTGTTTATTGTTTGTCATTTGTCATTTGGAGTGATGCCTTGCATTTTGCAGACTTGAAGAAAGTTAGTGCTATTTGTGGGCTAAAAAGATGGAGTGTCAAGTGGAAAAAAATGAAAACTTCCGACGTATTCTTCTGTTTGAGTTTAACAGGAAGTAAAGGCAGAGGAGGTGGCCTGAAACATTTGTGCCACGTATGGAGAGAATGCCATCAGGGAAAGCACAGCAAGAAAATGGCTTTGTCATTTCAAAGAAGTCCACTATGACCTGAGTGATTCTCCATGTTCAGGAAGACCATCAGGCTTTGATGAAGACTGTTTAAACATTTTAATCCACGTCAGTCAACCTGAGAATTGGCAAATGTGATGAACTGCGACCAGTCAACCATTGTGTGACATTTGCATTCCATGACAGGTGAAAAATGCTATGAATTTATGTATCAGCCCAAAACATTACATTCATATACACTAAGCCAATGGAAAGGGAAACAGGAGACAGGATGGGGTTTGGGAGGACTTTAGGGCCTAGGTTTGGAAGTGGCTTACATCACATTAACGAAAAACTTTGTCTTAAATTGGGTGTCCTGCAGAGGCAAAGCCTTCGATAGAGACTCTCAGTGTTTACTGAGGAAGCTGTCAGGAGAAACCAGTAAGAGAGGACAGGAAACAGGATTGGCTCGAAGAAGAAACCACACAAGGATGTGGTTTCAGGAGATGTCTAGCCTTAGCTTGACCCCACAAGGAGCTCTGGAACAAGCACAGTACTAAAGAGTTGTTCTACCATGCCATGGGAAAAGCATAACTTCTCAGATGTCCTCCTGGGAGGCTCCTGTCAGTGAGGGCCACTCTCAGGAGAAAGGTGCCACTAGGAGCTGTCAGCAGCCAACACTCCCAGATGGTGGGAGACAGGTGCAGCCCCTAGCATGGGTGGGGCATCAACAGTGCCAACTACAACAGGAGAGAAAGGACAGGTTTCCTAGAGGAGAGGACCCCTGACCAGGGCTGGGAGGGGCAGAGGAAGGGCTTTCCAAGAGTGGGGAATGTGAAATATTGACTTGGCACCTGTGGTGTGCCAAGTGCTCTTCTTAAAACTGAGCTCGTCTTCTCCCTAGCACAGCCTGTCACACTGTGTGTAATGATTAGATTGTCACTTCCTGGACTGTGGGCTCCTGGAGGGCCCACAGTTAGTGCCCCTTTATCAGCTCCCACAATGTGGGTCAGGCCTGCAAGTGCCAAAATCTCTCAGATGATATCCCTGCCCCCAAGGCCCTGGAGGCTGGCTGTGGACACAGACAGGCAGGTAGATGGGTCACTTCGAGATGGGACTGGCAGGAAAACGCTCCAAGGATGTTCCCAACACCTGTCTCTGCTGGTGCAGAAGAGATGCTCCATATATGCTGAATGAAAAAGAAGAATGTCCTTCCCAATGCTCCTGAGGTTCCCAAAGGCCTAGCTTGGTTCCCAGCACAGCATAAGGTGCTCAAGAAAAACATGTGCAATGGATGTCCCCCCCCCGCCCTCCCCCACTCCCACTGAGCTAGACTCTGAGTTGGGGAAAGTATCTGTCCATGCTCTGGATCTGCCATCCTGTGCATGGATCCCCACCCCTGGGACGGGCCTGAGGCCAGATCCCAGCTGTTCACTCCTCTCGCCCATCCTCCCCCAATGTCTTCGTAGAAATAGGCTATCAAGAGCCTTGAGTGCTGGAATGAGACATGTGAACTGCAGTCCTTCACCCACAGTGACCAGCTGGTATGTGCTGAGATGTAGCGTAAAGGGTGAATAAGATGCAGAAGATTCTACCCTCGTGGAGTTTCCATTCTCAAGAGGAAGACAACGGGGGAAAGTTAAAAACTATATCTTATATAAAGAGAGGTAAGGAGGAAACAAAGGGGCATAAACAAAGTAGAAAATACTTCAGGGAGGATGAGGAGAGAAGGCTTCTCTGAGAAGGGGGCATTTTGGCGAAGATTTCAGTGGAGAGAAGAAGTGGACACAAGAGGCGTAAGAAGAAAGTGTCTGGGCCCAGCAAACAGCAAGTGCAGGAAGAGGGAGCCGGCTTAGACCATGCGAGGTGCCAGGTGAGGACCTCGGTGGCTGGAAGATTCAAGGGGTGGGAGACAGTGGTAAAATGAAGTTGGGAAATGGGAAAGCCTGATCCCAAGGGCCTTGTAGTTCTTGGTAAGAAATTTAGACTTCATTCTAAGGGCAACAGGGAGCCACAGAAGGATTTTAAGCAGGCGAGAGACATGATCAGATTTACATTTCTAGACGTTCTCTTGGGATTCTGAGTAGGGAATGGCCTGCAAGAGGGGAGGAGAGGGGGTGGAAGTCAGAAGCCCTGAAGGATCTGCAGTTGATCTGGAGGTAGCCTAGACGGGCAGTGGTTGGGATGCAGAGCAGGTGGGGGGATCGCACCAGGCAGTCCTGATTCCTCACTGCCCCCTGCGGCCCACCCCTGTGCCATTTAACTTGGCAGCACCCTGCCCTTCACTCTGGCCTTGGCCACATGACTTGCGTGGTCCATGAGATGCAGGCGATGTGACACCTACCCAGGCTGTGATGGGCCGGTGCCCTTGGGGTGTGCTGGCTTTCCTGCTTCTGCCATTGCTGTTCATGGGGCTCGTCTGGTGGAGGAGGAGAGACGTGTGAAGCTGCCCCAGGCCAAGGCCAGCCTAGATAAGCCCACAGGCAGCCAACCCAGTGACACCATGAACCCAGGCAGGATGAGCAGGGCTGCCTAGCCCGCTGCAGCTGACTCTAGACCCACAAGCAAATGTGTATTGTGGTATGTACAGAGCCTGGATGCCTTGCCACACTGGATAACTGGTGCAGAAGAAAACTGACTGGGGCGCCTCCTTGGAGACAAAGCCTACAGCGTGTGCTGATGGTCTGCATTTGAGAGGCAGAGCACAGGAGGAGTCACAGAGGACTCCTGGGGGGTTTCTGGGAGGTTGGCACCCTAAATCCAGATGAGGAAGAGTCAGGGTTGGGAGGCAAGCAGGAGCACAGGTTTAATGGAGAAAAGTCAAGAGTCCCATTCTCTTTGCTCCAAAGGACAATGGGGAGCCACTGAGAGCTTTTGAAGCAGGAAATTGACCTGGTCAACATGCGGGTGATGAAAGGAGGTCTTGAACTGAATACGTGTATCACCCCAGGGCGTTTTGCCAGAGAAACAGATTGGGTTCCCTCCCTCCCTCCCTTCCTTCCTTCCTTCCTTCCTTCCTTCCTTCCCTCCTTCCTTCCCTCCTTCCTTCCTTCTTGTGTGAAAGAGCATTATTAGGAAGCAGAGCCTCGTACAGGGTCTGACAGACAGAGCCCACCCAGTGGGCACCTTGCTCCCCACTCTCTGGACGCTTTGCTAACACATATCAACTGCAACACAGACTCCTCTGGGTGCCTCCCACAGCCTTGTCCTGCTCAGGTCAGGAAAATGCCCAACCACTTTCCCGGTGGCCACTGTGTCTCACTAGAGATAGAGCTCCTCGGGCATGCCTTCTTGCTTTTTATGAAGAACATTTTCTTTAGATCTCTTAAGAGATCTCTTCATTTGTGACTTTCATTCTACACTCTCTCAAGGCCATGAGACCAGCTGCTGTACAGATCACCTTGATGTCAGCACCGGAGAGGTCGTCTTTGGCCGTGATCAAGTCGTCCAGGGTCACGTTATCAGCCAGCATCATCCTACTTGTGTGAATCTGAAAGATGCGCTTCTTGGTCTTTTCATCAGGCAGGGGGAACTCGATCTTACTGTCAATGTGGCCTGTTCTGATAAGAGCTGGATCCAGAGTTTCTGTTTGGTTCATGACCACGGTCACTTTCATGTCTCCCCTCAGTCAAACCCATCCATCTGGTTCAGCAGCTCCAGCATTGTTCACTGAATCTCTCTCTCTCCACCTGAATTTGAGTCATATCTTTTTGTCCCGATGGTGTTAATTTCATCAACAAACATGATGAAAGGTGCATATTCTTCAGCAACTTGAAACAATTCCCATATGAGTTTGGGCCCATTACCCGGGTACTTCTGAATGAGTTCAGAGCCAACCACTCTCAAGAAAGTGACCTAGGTTTGGTTTGCTACTGCTTTGGTTAACAGGGTTTTACCTGTGCCAGGCGGGCCATAGAGGATGACCCCCTTGGAGGGCCTTCATAATACTAAGGGTAGGTGAGAGGAAGCTAGACAGATTCCTTAATTTCCTGGATTTGGTTGTCCAGTCCCCCTGATATCAGTGTAGATCTCCTGGAGGGTCTTCTCCACCTTCATCACCATGACTGGGGGTCTGTGTTGTCCATCAGCATTCCTATCATGGCATGCACCTTGTGGATGAGCAGGACTGAGCAGCCTGGCTCCAGGATATCCGTGTCTACAAATGAAAGAATGTTAACGTAGTGCTCGGAGCCCACAGACGATGACACGATGGTGTGGTTGGCATCAATCATCTCTTCCAAGGTTCGAATTGACATTGGGGTCCCCCTCAGATCATCCACTTCTGATCTTTCCTCCACCTGCTTTTCTTCTAATGGTTTCTAATTTGCTCCTGATTTATTTATTTACTTATTTATTTAGAGTTGGAGTCTCACTCTTGTCGCCAAGGCTGGAGTGCTGTGGCACGGTCACGGCCACCACATCCTCGACCTGCTGGGTTTAGATGATCCTTCCACCTTAGCCTTCTAAGTAGCTGGAACTACAGATGCATGCCACCGTGCCCCCAGCTAGTTTTTTTGTGATTTATTGTAGAGGCAAAGTCTCACCAAGTTGCCCAGGCTGGTCTTGAACTCCCGGGATCAGGCAATCCTCTCGCCTTGGCCTCCTAAAGTGCTGAGATCACAGGCTGAGCCACCGCACCTGGCCTTGTTCCTGATTAAATTCTCTCTAACTTCAATAATTTTAACCAGCACCAAGTGTTCGATGTCACCAGTGGCAGTTTGCTGGCAGCATCTTGTCCCTTTGCTTTCTTTTTCTTTTTCCCCCGCTCTAGCTGGTACAGGAGGTTCATATTTCTTTATCTTGTCCCTGTCATCCTTGCCACCTCCAGGACTACGACCACCACTGACTTTGACCCATCTTGCCTTGGCCGTTCGAGCTCAGTGCCCTCTTCTCCAATTGCTAGGACACTAATCTGCCTGGGGAAGGCATCGGAACATCTGGTTGGTGGGAACCTGCTTGTGGGAATTTCTTGTGTGTCTATGACTCTGTTGATTCTTCTGTTGCTCCCAAGAGTGAGACTCTCCAGCTGGAGAGGAGGCAGGTCGCCACTGGCCACTTGAGCAGCTGTGCAAGATAGTGAACAGGTGAGGGGACAGGCACCATCAGTGAGCACCATCTGAATGCCCAGCTGATGCTGGACACAGATGTAATGTTCCCTCATTACCTCAGAGGGGTCAATGTCAGAGGGTAGAGGAACAGCGCTTTACCCTGCTTCTTCTTTCTTCCAAAGAAAGAGGTTGGATCTGGTGCTGTTTTTATCAGTCTCCCCCCACTATCACATAAGCCCCATGAAGCTGATTTTTCATCTTGTTCTCTCCTGCATTCCTGGTGCATAGAAAGATATTGAGACAGGCTGGGCTCAGTGGCTCAGCCTGTAATCCCAGCACTTTGGGAGGCCGAGGCAAGAGGATTGCCTGAGCCCGCGGGTTCGAGACCAGCCCGGGCAACTTGGCAAGACCTTGTCTCTACAATAAATCAAAAATTAGCCAGGTGTGGTAGTGCATGCCTATAGTTTTGGCTACTTGGAAGGCTGAGGCGGAAGGATCACCGAAGTCCAACAGGTTGATGCTGGGTGGCTGTGAGTGTGCCCCGCACTCTAGCCTGGGCGACACAGTGAGACTCCAACTCAAAAAAAAATTTTTTTTTAAGGGAAACCCCCTCAGGTCCCCTCCCACTGTGGGAGTTTTTCTGTCCTCTCAATAAATCCTGCTTTCTTTAAAAAAGAAAGAAAGAAAGGTATTGAGATACAGGAACAGTACTCAACACTTCGACACTGATGGAATATTTACTACATGCCTGTCACTCTGTGAGTTCTTTAGATGTTACTAATTCCTTTTAACTTCCAAATGGCCTACGAAGTGGGTACTGCTTTTGGTCCCATTTTATGAATGAGGAAACCGAGACACAAAGGGATGGAATAACTTGTTCAAGGAAGTAGCAGAACTAGGAATCCCAGGCAGCCTGGCCGCAGAACCTGAGGTCAGAGAAGAAAGCCTTCAAAAACCTTTTGTTGAATGAATCAATGACCTTGCTCGGGTCACACAGGGAAACTGGGATTCCGACTATGACTACACTGACCAATTTGAAATCAAAAAAGCAGTTCTCCCTGGAGACATTCTATCTCCTGCCCTCACACACACACTACCATCAGGGCACATCTTCCTGGGGTGTGGTGGTCCAGGAGAGTGCGGTTGGGGTTCCCCACTACTCCATTGGAGGGGAGACCACAAGTGTGCTGTGATCAGAAGCACCCCAGTACCAGAACACAGGCTTCCCCCAGGCTACCACACCTTGCCAGGCCCCAGGCACCCTGACTACCTCAAGTGGGCAAGTAGGCAATGTGCACAGGAGGTAAGTCAGATGGATCTGAGAGATGCCCAGAGCATGACCAGTGTCCTTCCTGCTGCTCCTGAGTCATTCTCCTCACTGAGGCCCACAAGGGTAACCAAAGCCTTTCAAGCCTGGGTCCCTGGTCACACCCTACTGACCTCATTGCTCATCCTCCCTTCCCCAGTCCAGAAAATCATTTGATATTCTGGGGCTCAGGTCACCTAGTTCTTCATCTGTTTTCCCCAAATCTATTGATTAGAACATGAACCTAAGCTCTGACTCAGGGCTTGGGTTCTGAACCCCAAAAGGCCAGACTCAGGAAAATCAAAATGGCATTGGAAACATATAAATCTTGGCCTCGGAATTCAAAGTTCTAGCATTTGAAACTTGAAAGGATTGGCTTTTGGCTGGGCACAGTGATTCATGCCTGTAATCTCAGCACTTTAGGAGGCCGAGACAGGAGGATTGCTTGAGTCCAGGAGTTTGAGACAACCTGGGCAATATAGCCAGACTGCATCTCTACAAAAAGTATTGGCTTTTGAAACTCAAAGATTTTTTTCCCTTTTGTTTCTGCTTCTCATTATTTCCCTCAAATATTGACTGTCACTAGGAGATGGGAAAAGAGCAAAGGATTCAAGGAAAAGTGTGTGTGTGTGTGTGTGTGTGCGCGCGTGCACGCGCGCACACACACACATATAGGAAAAAGAAGGGCATCAGTAAATATTTGTAGATAAAGAGTTTACAAACTCTTTCTCCTCTTAGAACAAATTTGACCTTGGGTTAACGTACCAGCTCTGTCAACCCTAGAAACCACACAAAGGTAGAATGCTGGCTGTGTTGCCAGGCAACATTTCTTATATTAAAATGACCCTTGATTGGTGAATTGCTTGTGAACTGGGAAGACCATGAATGAATTACAAATCTCTGATGGGGATGCCATAATGTTGGACTTTGCTGTGTGCAATGGCTCTTAGAACTGGGTATGTCTCCTGCAGGCACCTTGGAAGTTCTGCTCATGGAGCTGTGGTTACAAGAGACATTGGCTCCTATAAGCAAGAGTCTCTAGGCCTGTGCTGAGCTACCCAGTGCGAATATCCTCTCCCAGACCTGAGTGGTCATCATCATCTTGGGACCAAATACAACTAGCTCCTGGACTGCTGTGCGGACTCCCATGGATGGGAAGGACCTGGTGCTGTCCTCGGACAAGCTGCTTCCTGGACTGTGTCCTGAGTGACAAGTGTGTCCTGTGGTCAGGTGTGAATTTCATTTTCTAGTTGAACCCAAACAAGACCCCCTGGTGGCACCAGCCCATTAGCTTACTTTTTTGTTTCAGTCACAGCAGGGGAGGCACTTAGAAGCTACAACTTAGCAGAAACAACATCTATAATGAGAGGGAAGGTAAGTGCCTACTACATGCCTGGGTCTTCCGCTCATACCATCCCACAGCACTCTCTTCAAATAAGGACAACCATGCCCACTTCACAGATGAGAACACTGGGCTTCCAGAGACAAAGAAACTTACTGAACGTCACACTACAAGCTGGTGGAGAGCCTGGATTTGAACCTGAGCTGGTCTGGATTTGAAAGACCCATATTCAAGTACTGGTTCTGCAGAGTATAAGCTAAGAGACCTGTGTGCCGTTCCAGAGTTCAGCCTCTCCCTTAAATACATGGACGCAATCATACCACCACAGAGGCTGAGAGGTTCAAGATAGTCTGCTCAAGATAGTCTGCCAGGCACTATAGTGCAGCAAAATTCAAAATCCCCCCTCTCCCCTGCCCTGTCTGCTGCCACCCCACCCCAGGGGTTGTACTACCTGACAACAGCTTCTAGTTGTCATGGGCTACACACAGCAGATGTCCCCAGTTCTGCAGAACAGCATTTCCTTGGCGCAGATCATCCCAGGGCACAGCTGGGACAGAGTTTCTGGCTGTGTCTGCAGCCAAATCTGATTCAAAATGAGGAGGCTGGTTGCCAGCTTTTCATACCACCTCCGGCAAGTGTGAGTAAACACAGCCTTTGTGAGAGCAGCTGAAGTGAGTCCATACATCCAGTAAATATTTGATGAACACCTATTTTGTGTCAGGCACTGTGGCTACCATTATCTGTGAGCACACATAATCCCTGCCCTCAGGGTTTCAATCTAGATAGAGAAACAGATACTCATTAAGCAGTCATTCAAATTACTACATAGGCTTTAAAGGCCAGTACATGTTACAAAGGCAAACTGCAGGGTGCTATGAAAATTCATAACTAGAGGCCTGTCGTGAACTGCTGTTGTTGTTCCCACCCCATCTCATGCCCTCATCTTTCAGCTGTTCTTTTGGGGGCCCACTTTTCCATCAGTCTATGTGATTCAGGAGGGGATGAGTTTAGGGTAGGTACATGATCCTGGCCAATCGGAGCACTCTACTCCCTGACCACTTCAATGATCGACCAGAGATGTGCAGGCAACCTACGTCTGGCCAATGAGGTTCAACTCTGGGACTTTAGTAGGGATCACTGGGAAAGGGAAGTTCTAAGCAAGAAGGTCAAATATCTGGAGCTGCCACGGAGGCCCCAGGGGAGAGACCGCCCAAGTCTGGAGTCTCACAGAGGGAAGGTGAGAGATTTGTCAATAGGCAGAGTCTGGGTGATGTCATTTGAGAGCTAGACCCAGCAGTACCTGAAGCCAGATACTCCCTGGGCTTTTCTGTTATCTAAACAGCCATCCTTTTTGGCTTAAGTCACTTTTAGTTTGCTTTTCCACCACTTGCAATCAGGGGTTGTACCTGGTACAGGACTAAGGGTTTTGGAAGGCTTCCCTGAGAAGTGACATTCATGCTGCGTGCTGAAGGACAAGCGTGAACTAGGCAAAAAGGTTAAGTCCGAAGTCAATGGTTTTGGGGCTTGAAAACCCTGAGAAATTCCGGAAAGGGGCGGGGTCTTCATCCTGTGTAGAAAGCAAAAGAATTCATGAAGGGAGGTCACCATGGAGAAAAGGCAAATCATAAATCATACTTAGCACTTAAATCATCTGTTGCTTTTCATTCCAATAAACATGGAAATGTTTATCTCTGTTCACTTTTGATTTTGATAAGATGTACATTATAATAAGCTCCCTTTGCAGCAGAAAATGCCCTTCCCTGCACTGGCCTTTCTCAAGGGACAAGGCCCAAGTCTGACTTCAAAAGCACCTCTGCTTCTGGCTTTGGGGTATTTTTTAAAGAAAGAAAGAGAGGGGAAAGGGGGAGGGAGAGAGATAAGGAGGGAGAGGGGGAACGAAAGAAAGGAAGGAAGGAAGGAAGGGAGAACAACTAAAACAAAAAGCAATAACAGACTGCAAATGGTGCTTTATTTTATTTTTATTTATTTATTTTTGTTTTGTTTTTTGTTTTTTGTTTTTTTTTGTTGTTGTTGTTGTTTTTGAGTTGGAGTCTCACTTTGTCGCCCAGACTGGAGTGCAGCGGCCGCTCCCGGCCACCGTAGCCTCGACCTGCTGGGCTCCGGCGATCCTTCCGCCTCAGCCTTCCAAGTAGCTGGAACTACAGGCGCGCGCTACCATGCCCGGCTAATTTTTTGATTTATTGTAGAGATGAGGTCTCGCTTGCCCAGGCGGGTCTCGAAC
>CAUYQG010010352.1:0-25697 GCA_963574415.1 Tarsius wallacei
GAGTGCAATGGCTGCTCCCGGCCACCGCAGCCTCGACCTGCTGGGCTCCGGCGATCTTTCCGCCTCAGCCTTCCAAGTAGCTGGAACTACAGGCGCTCACTACCACACCCGGCTAATTTTTTTGATTTATTGTAGAGATGAGGTCTCACCAAGTTGCCCAGGCGGGTCTCGAATCTGCGGGCTCAGGCAATCCACTCACCTCGGCCTCCCAAAGTGCTGGGATTACAGGCTAAGCCACCGAGCCCGGCCAACCAATCATTTTCTTATAGTATTACAATAATTGTTTTTTTTTGTTTTTTGTTTTTTGTTTTTTTGAGTTGGAGTCTCACTCTGTCGCCCAGACTGGAGTGCAGTGGCCGCTCCCGGCCACCGCAGCCTCAACCTGCTGGGCTCCGGCGATCCTTCTGCCTCAGCCTTTCAAGTAGCTGGAACTATAGGCGCGCGCTACCACGCCCGGCTAATTTTTTTTTTAATTTATTGTAGAGATGAGGTCTTGCTTGCCTAGGCGGGTCTCGAACCCGCGGGCTCAGGCAATCCACTCACCTCAGCCTCCCAAAGGCGCGGGATTACAGGCTGAGCCACCGAGCCCGGCCAACCAATCCTTTTCTTATAGTATTACAATAATTGTTCAAGGTCCACGTATGAGTAAGAACATGTGATACTCAGTTCTTTATTTCTGTGAAAGATCACTCAGTATTATAGACTCTAAGTTCATCCAGGTTGCTGTGAAGTTCGTGATTTTGTTCTTCTTTATGGCTGTGTAATATTCCACCATGTATATGTACCACATTTTTTTATCCAGACTTCTTTTGATGGGCAGCATGGTTGGTTCCATGTTCTTGCTACCGTGAGCAACGCAGCGATAAACATACGTGTGCAGTCATCTTTTTTATAGAGTGATTTGAGTTCTTCCGGGTATATTCCCAGTAGGAGGATTGTGGGGTCATATGGATGGTTGATTTTTAGATCTTTTAGGAATCGCCAAACTGTTTTCCACAGTACTAGTTTACACTCCCACCAACAGTGTAGAAGTGTTCCCTTTTCGCCACAACCTCTCCAGCATCTGTTGTTTTTTGAGTTACTGATGATGGCCATCCTGACTGGAGTTAGGTGGTATCTCAGTGTGGTTTTAATTTTAATTTCTTTGATGACTAGTGAGGCTGAACATTTTTTCATGTATCTGTTGACTGCTCATATGTCTTCTTTTGAGAACTGTCTGTTCATATCTTTTCCCCACTTTGTAATAGCGCTGTTTGTTTTTTCTTTTCAGCACATTTGAGTTCCTTGTAGATCCTAGATATTAGGCCTTTGTCAGATGTACAGCTGGCAAATATTTTTTCCCAGTCTGTGGGCTGTCTCCCTGCTCTCTTGATGGTTTCTTTGGCTTTGCAGAAGCTTGTCAGTTTGATGAAGTCCCACTTATTTATCTTATCTCTTATGACATGAGCGCTTGGGGTTTTGATCAGGAATTGGTTGCCAGCTTCAATTTGCATAAGAGTGACCCCTGCATTTTCTAAGATTCTTATGGTTTAAGGTTTTGCATTTATGTCTTTGATCCATTTAGAGTTGATTTGTATGTATGATGATAGGTAGGGTTCTTGTTTGTTTTAATCTTCTGCATGTAGTCAGCCAGTTTTCCCAGCACCATTTACTGAATAGGTTCTTGTCTCCCCAGTAGTTGTTGTTGGAGGCTTTGTCAAAGATGAGTTGGTTGAGGAATTGAGATTTTGCTTCTGGAATCTCTATCCTGTTCCATTGGTCTATATGCCTGTTCTTGTACCAATACCAGGCTGTCTTGATTATTGTAGCTTTATAATAGAGTTTAAAGTCTGAGAGTGTGATACCTCCTGCTTTTTTTTTTTCCCCCTGAGGAATGTTTTGGCAATTCATGGTCATTTATGTTTCCATATGAATTCCTGTATTATCATTTCTAGTTCTGAGAAGAATGCTGCTGGTAATTTAGTGGGTATTGCATTGAATCTGTAGATTGCCTGGGGTAGGATGGACACTTTAACAATGTTGGTTCTTCCAATCCATGAGCATGGAATATTTTTCCATTTGTTTGTATCATCTTTGATTTCTTTGAGCAGTGTTTTGTAGTTTTCATTGTAAAGGTCTTTCACATCTCTGGTTAGGAAGATGCCAAGACATTTCATTTTTTTTTGGTGGCCATTGTGAATGGGATTGTGCTTTTTATTTGGGTTTCTGTTTGTTTATTGTTGGTGTATGGAAATGCAACTGTCTTTTGCACATTTATTTTATACCCTAAGACTTTGCCAAAATCCTGTATCAGTGCAAGGAGGTTTTTGACAGATTCTCTTGGGTTTTCAAGGTATAGAATCATGTCATCTGGAAAGAGGGATAACTTGCCTTCCTCGTTTCTTATTTGGATACCCCTGATCTCCTTCTCTTGTTTGATTACTCTACCTAGGACTTTCAAAACTATGTTAAAAAGGAGAGATGAGAGTGGGCACCCTTGTCTTTTTCCAGTTTTCAGAGGAAATGGTTTCAATTTCTTTCTGTTTAGCAATATGCTGACTGTGGGCTTCTCATAGCTGGCTCTTACTATTTTGAGGTATGTTCCATCTATGCCTTAATGTTTGAGGGTTTCTATCAAGAAGCGGTGCTGAATTTTGTCAAAAGCTTTTTCTGCATCTAACGATATAATAATCTTGTGGTGTTTGTTTTCACATCTAATTATGTTTATGATCCTTCAGATATTGAACCAGCCCTGCATCCTGGGGATGAAGCCTACTTAGTTGTGGTGGATAACTTTTGAGATGTGTTGTTGAATCCGATTTGCAAGGATCTTGTTGAGAATTTGAGCATCTATGTTTATCAAGGATATTGGCCTGTAGTTCTCTTTCTTTGTTGGATCTTTACCTGGTTTGGATATCAATGTGATGTTAGCTTCGTAAAATTATTTGGGGAGAGTTCCATCTTTCTTGACTACCTGGAATACTTTCAGTAGGATTGATATCAGTTCCTCCTTGTGAGACAGGAGATAGCTAGAGAAAGGCTAGGCAGACAGACAGGCCAGTCCTCTGGTAACAAGGTAGCAAGCTCCCTGCGAGCCTCTCAAGCTAGAGCTCAAGTGTTCACTTCTGAGGTCGAAAAGCAACCAATCAGCTCACAATTAGGTCCCTACCTTAATACTGACCAATCAGAACAGCTCACAGCTAGTGTTAGCCGATTGGCTTGGACTTAGGGTTATATAAACACCAGTTTTCGACCCCAGAGACGGGCAACCCCTTTAGGTCCCCTCTCACTGTGCGAGCTTTTCTGTCCTCAATATATCCTGCTTTCTCACTTTCCGACTATCCGTGTCCCTCATTCTTCCCGGGCATGAGACAAAAACCTCAACCTTGAAGAGCTGCAACCTGAAGAGCTGCAGAAGATCATCGGAGCCAAAAAGTCCGGCACCCCAGAGGCCTGCTTGCCAGACAACAGAGCCGGATCAACCAGGAGAGCTGCCGGAAGAAGGTGAAACTCCAAAGCTGAGACACCTCAGGGGCTAGGCTTGCCAGCCCACCAAACCAGCAACACTCTCAGGGCTTGGCTTGCCAACCCATTAGAGCTGACCCTTCTGGGGCTAGGCTTACCAGCCCCTTGACGACCCCCTCTGGGGCTTGACTGGTCAGCCCATTGAGCTGACACTCTCAAAGCCCAGGCTGACCTGAAAAATCTGAATCACTTATATAGTTTGTAGAACTCTGCTGGAAAGCCATCTGGTCCAGGGCTTTTTTTTTTTTTTTTTTGTAGGGTGTTTTCTTATGAAATAGTTAGTGTCCTGGATTGTTATTGGTCTATTTAGGATCTCTATTTCTTCTTGTTTCAACTTGGGGAGGTTGTGTGATGTTAGAAAGTTCTCCATTTCTTTTAGGTTTTCAAGTTTGTTTCTATATAAGTGTATATAGTACTTTCTGATAATCTTTTGTATTTCTTCGGGGTCAGTAGTGACTTGATCTTTTGCATTTCTGAATGTGTTTATTTGGACTTTTTCTCTCTTTTTTTTGGTCAGTCTAGCTAGGGACCATCAATCTTGTTTATCCTTTCAAAGAACAAGCTTTTTGTTTCATTTACTTTTTTGTATTATCTTTTTGCCTTCTATGTCCCTAATTTGGGCTTTAATTTTAGTGATGTGGATTCTTCTGCTGAAGTTAAGGTTTTCATGGTCTTGCTTTTCCAGCTCCCTTAGGTGATTTGTTAGGCTGTTAACTTATGATCTTTCCATTTTCTTCATGTGTGTTTGTAGAGATATGAATTCCCCTCTTAGTACTATTTTCATGGCATCCCAGAGATTTTGGTAAGCTGTTTCTTCATTTTCATTTGTTTCCAGGTGTCTTTTAATCTCTGTTTTGATTTCCATGTTGACCCAGGAGTTGCTTAGCATCATGCTGTTCAGTGTCCATTTCTTTGTGGGTTTTAGGGGAAATTTCTTGGCATTGATATGTATTTTTATTCCACTGTGGTCTGAGAAGGTGCATGGCAGAATTTCAATCTTATGAAATTTGTTTATGCTTGATTTATGGCCAAGGATGTGGTCTATCTTAGAGTATGTTCCATGCGGTGATGCATAAAATGTACATTCCATGGTCATTTGGTGGAGTGTTCTGTAGTTATCAATTAAGTCCATTTGGTCAAGGGTCACATTGAGATTCTGGATCTCCTTGTTGATTTTTTGTCTTGGTGATCTGTCTAGGGTTGTGTGTGAGGTATTTAAGTCCCCAGCTATGATAGTGTTAGAGTCAATATCTTTTTTAATCTTACCTAGAAGCTGCTTGATGAAAGTTGGTGCTCCTATGTTGGGTGCATATATTGTTTAGAATGGATATTTCTTGTTGATGTATTGGACCTTTTTATCATCATATAGTGACCTCTGTATTTTTTTTTTCATTTTTGATAGCTTAAAGGGTATTTTGTCTGATATTAAGATCACAACTCCTGCTTCCTTTTGTGCTCCGTTCGCCTGAAATTTTGTTTCCCGTCCTCTTATTTTGAGTCTGTGAGTGTCCTTTCTGGTGAGATGAGTCTTTTGGAGACAATATATTGCTGCCTCATGATATTTTATCCAACTTGCCATTCTATGTCTTTTCAGTGGTGCATTTAGTCCATTCACATTCAGGCTAATTATTGAAAGGTGAGAGTTTATCCCTGTCATGAGGTTCTTATAGAGTTTGTTGTTGCTGTTGCTGTTTATTGTCTTTCTTTTGATTTTTGAGTTGATTCATGTGTGTTTTCAATCTTTTTCCTGCATTCTTTTGAAGGGCATTGTCATTCTTTTATTCCTTTTTTCTGTGTTTATATGACTGTCTGCATGTTTCAATTTTTAAAAATCTTTTCTGTATTTGTGTCTCTTTTTGTTAGTTGGTACATCTGTCTGTTTTTCCTCTTCTTCTCTCTCTCCACCTTCCTCTCATCCCACTCTTTCCTTTTTCTGTTCTTTTCCTTTTATTTATCTCATTTTGCTTTCAGGGAGCAAACCTATACCCCCATTGCATGGACAGATTGTAAGGCAGTGGGAAGTGGGTTCCAGGGGGCCCACACACCTGTCAGCAGATATTGGCATCTGCAGATGGATTCTGAATCACAGCTACCCCCTCAAGTAAATCTCAAAACTGCAAAAAGTACAGACCCCAACCCACAGTCTAGCTTCAGAATTGAACAAAGCCAGAGGATCCACATAAAGAAGAATAGGAGATTGAGCAAAAAGAAGTAAAAGCTACCCCTCATCCCTCAACATCAGAATTAAAGAAGAGGTAAAAAAAGGGGGGTAGTGTGGGGGGTATCTACACAAATGAAGAAAAACCAAAAGAAGAATATGGGTCTCACACAGACCCCTGGGAGATCAGACAATGAGAATATGGACTTCAGAAGGCAAACAATGAAGAACCCCCAGAATGAGTGGTCTCAAAGCACAAACCCAGATATCAAGACATTAATACAGAAAAGATTTTTAAAAATTGAAACATGCAGACAGTCATATAAACACATAAACCAACAAAAACACCCCTGTTGATGTACTCTCCCTCAAAAATATCCACACACAAACAAGAAGTCTAAAATAACACCAATAAAATAACAAAGCAAGTACGAAAAAGTAATCAAAAACAGAAACACAGAGAGGAAAAAAAAAACTAAAACAAAAAGAAGCAAACAAAAATGAGCAAAACAGATAGACCAAGAAACAAAACTGACTCTGAGGTAGGTCCTTTAAGTCCAACTTCCTTTCAGCTCTGTTCTCCACCTCTGATCTCCCTCTGCTCTCAGCGCAAGCTGATAGGATTGCTCTCAGTGTGGGTCTGATGCCCCAGTCCTACTGTGAGAGGAGGGTGGATCAGATCTGGACTCACCTGGCTTGCTGCCTGTCATGTCTGCCACTCAGATCTGATGTGTCTGTGCCCGAGCCAGCATGGGGGAGAGCCGTCTGTTTCTTCTAGTTTGATGAGATTACCTTAGGTCCCAAGTTGGAGGTTGAGTGGAGCTGGGCCAGGCAATGCAGGTCTCTGCCTGGTCCTGGGACAGAGAAAATGGCTCCGGTTGTCATTTCCTCACCAGTGGCAGAGCTCCTCTCTCCAGCTCTCCCAGATCTTCTCTCTCCACTGATCAGATCTGAGGTTCTAGCTGCTATGCTGTTACAGGTGATGGTGTGGGCCAGGCGCCAGGTGATGAGAGTCAGCTGTATTCCGCAGGCTTTTCTCAGGAGAGTCCCGAGAATGGCAGACGATTCTGTGTGCCCGGGGCTCTAATCTCAGGGTGGTGGGGGGTTGCAGTCACCTCTGGAGGACAGCCCAAGACGCATGAAGCCGAGTCTCCCCTCAGATGGATTTTCACTTACCCATTAGCACATGCCTACTCACGCAGAGAGTTTTTATGGACACCCGCTTTTGTGGAGACTCTCACAGTCTGACCTATCCCATTGCCATCTTGCCGGAAGTCCCTGTTATATAAGTTTCCAGCTTACAGAAAAATTACAAGCATAATACAATGAATATTTGTATGTCTATCACCTCAATTCAATAATTGTTACCATTTTACCACATTTGCTTCTCTATGTATGTGGATATGCATTGCACACATACATACAAGTATACATACATATATACATGTATACATGTATGCATAGAGATATATACTCATATACATATTCTGTACATATATTTTTGTAGACATAATGTGAGTATATCTTTTAGGTAAATCCCTTGAAGTGAAATATTCTTGGTCAAATGAGATGAGCATTTAAATTTTGATAGAGAGTGCTAAATTATCTTTCATAGACGTTTTGACAATTTATACTACAGCCAATAATTTATTTGAGTGCCTGTTTCTCCATACTCTTGTAAACAAAATATACAAACATTTTACCTTTGTCAATCAGATATAGATGAAAATTGTATTTTTAAAAACTTATTTGCATTTTGAATGAGATTAAGCATCTTTCCATTTGTTTAAAAACATTTGCATGCCTTAACCTTCTTATTTTAATCTTTTTTTTTTTTTTTTTTTTTGAGTTGGAGTCTCACTCTGTCTCCCAGACTGGAGTGCAGTGGCCGCTCCCGGCCACCGCAGCCTCGACCTGCTGGGCTCCGGCAATCCTTCCGCCTCAGCCTTCTGAGTAGCTGGAACTACAGGCGTGCACTACCACGCCCGGCTAATTTTTTGATTTATTGTAGAGATGAGGTCTCACCAAGTTGCCCAGGTGGGTCTCGAACCCGCGGGCTCAGGCAATCCACTCACCTCAGCCTCCCAAGGCGTGGGATTACAGGCTGAGCCACCTAGCCCGGCTGGAGGTTTTTGATAGAGCCTCAATTTGAGACTTCTGGTTAAAGTGCTCTTCCAATCCAAGTAGATCTTGTATTGTTTTAAGTCAGAGACATGGACTCAAGGTTGAACACCCAGTAATCAGACACCCCAGTTAGCAATAAATAAAACTGTATAAGATCCTTCTGTCTGAGAACAAGTTTAGTTTTCTAATGGTGGTGCCATCTTACTTACTCATGAATCAAGTAGGGAATGATCAGGGAATTTGAAGAGACAGGCAACCTTGACTTGTTGGTTATAGAGCTGTGTGCGTTTAATTAATCCAGAACAGTATCTGAGGACATTGGACTGCTACTCAGAATTTGTAGGGCATTTTCATGGGTCTTCCTGTAATGATTTCAAGAAGGATCATTTGTGTGAAGGTAATAGCAAAGATCTGAGAGTCATAGGGTGATGGGTGATACCTGTGGCCATTGTAAATTCATTTCTTCAGACAATTTGGTCAGTTTGGATTGAGGTTGCTGTTGGCTTTTTTTATAGACTGAGGATGGTGAGGGCAGCAGGGTCTTTGACTAATACATGTTACCTTTTCTACTTCCTGAATATTTTTTCCAGTGAAGTATGATCCCCTGTCACTAGAGACAGTAGAAAAGATAACCCATGTGGGAAGATTCACTCTAGAAAAATTTTGACAACTGATGTAGCTGAGGTATTTCAGCAAAGAAAGCCTCTAGTCACTTAGAAAACATGTGGATTAGGGTGAGTACATATTGGTAGTCGTGTGCTTTTGATAGCTGAATAAAATCTGTTTTCCAGTGAGGGAAGGACCTAGAAAAAGCCACTTTCCTTTCTTGTCCCATCTTTATGTTTTTTCCAAGATCTGTTTTTGACAGATGTGGCAAATGGCAGCTGCTTAGTTCCAATAAACTCTCAAGAGTCCCAGTTACATTTTTTGTATGATATACTTTGTGTTTTTTTCCTTTCTGTCATGAGTTAGGTTGTATAAACTGTACAAGATTACTTGGGTGGTAGACTTAGGAGTCATCAAATAACCATCTGGCTGTCCCAAAGTCCATCTGGGTAGATTTAACACCTAGCAGTTTTTCCCCATCCAACTCTTTCTGGATCTGAATTTGTTACTTGGGACATGTGGATTTTCTTTAATATTTCCTTTGGAGAAATCCTAAATTAATTGCCTCTGTCAAAGGAGGTTAAATAATTCACCAGGAGTTTTGATACTTGAAGAAGGACTCAAGTGGACAGTCACAAGGATTGGAGACTTCCTGGATTTCTTAAGTGGCCAAGGAAGAGGATGCTAGCTTAACATGTTTATACTATGCCCCTTAGTTTTAATTATAGCAACTAGCTGAACTAATAGCAATGCTTCTTGAAGTTTTGCTATTTGAGGTTAGCTTTTGACTGGGAATGAATCCTCTGTTTCCATAACATACCAAAATCACACAATATCCCAAAGTCATGGCATCATCACGATAGATGTTAATGTTCACTCCCTCTGCCTCATGTAAGTCTGAGTGAAAGCAATTAATTTAGCCACTTAGACTGTTTCAGCATTTGGCAAGACTTGATATTCAAGGGGTCTGTGTTGATCAGTAACAGCATATCCAACCTGGAAGTTTCCATCCCTCTTCTTGAGGTAAGAGTCATTGATATAAGGCATACGGTCAACTAGGGGGAGAAGGGTTTCTGAAAAATTTAACCTAACTATTTTTTTCTAATATTTTACATACAGCCTAGTTTAACATAATTTTTCCTACAGCCAAGATATCATGACACAGATATTTAGTGGCAAAATTATGGGATGGTGGGTTACCCTGATGGGACAAAAAGAACAGGGTAGCAAGGGTAAAGTTTTGGCAGCAATGAATTGTGATATGGAGAGTAATAATATTTTATGAGAAGTGAGTCAAGAAGTAGAGAAGTACTATGTGTTTTCATTCAGTAGGGTCTACACAGCATGGAAAACATATATATCAAGTGGGTAGCCTAATACTAAAACAGAAGTAGCCTGAATAAGTTTGAAAGTCACGGCCACTCACAGATAATGGGGATATGCTTTAGCTATTGAGTGTGGGATCCAGCTATAGTCCCCAGAGGTCTCTGGGATCCACTACACCTCTTGGATCAAATTCCAAGAGCATGACTCAATTGCTCATTTACAAACAAGAAAAATGGTAGAGTGTAATTGGACAGTCCAAGATCGGTAAGTAAAAACAGAGGAACCTTGAGACTCTTAAAGGTATCCTTGAATGAGGGGCTTAGACTAGTGGATCTGGAATGATTTTTAGTTATGTCACATAGGGGAAAGGTAAACATAAAGAAGTTAGGTATCCACATTCTACAATAACACACAAAGTTTTAAAAAAAAAACTCTGTTGTTTTATTTCAGGAAGAGGAAAATTTTTTAATGACAGTGACTCAGTCTGGGGATATAGCTTTTCCTATAGCCAAGACACAATGGCACAGATATCAGACACACAGAAAACATAACTGAACTTTGTCTCTGGCCACATTGTGGCCCTTTCTGGTTAATGCCTTAAGCAGGTGTTCAGTGTCCAGAAGGGAGCTGTCATAACTTTCAGAACATAGGAAGAGGTTATCTACCTATTGGCTTTAAGTGGAGTCTCTAGGAATTTTAAGTCTCTCAAGTTGGCATCTAGTGTGCATAACAGCAGAAGCTTTCATAAATCCTTGGGATATAGTAGTCCAGGTATGTTGTTACCTTTCTTAGGTGAAGGCAAACACACATTGGGATTCCTTATAGAGGGGAAAATTTTAAAAGGCTGAATGCCAGTAGATAACCCTGAAATACTGGGTGTTGGGAGGGACAGCAGGCAAGATGATGTGAGGACTAGCTACCAAAGGAAACCTTGGTTTGACAATTTTATTGACAGATCTCAAATTTTGGACTAACTGGTATCCCTTTCCATTTGACTTTTGAACAGTCAGAACAGGATGGGATGAGTACTGCATGCGATGAAAGTGGGGACAAGTTCTTTAATGAATTCTGCTTTATTGGGCAGAGCTTTTCAAGTCCTTCAGTTTTTAGTGATACTGGAAGAATCCTGGAGCGCTGCATAGAGGCATCAATTTCTCTCTTTAAGGGCTCTGCATTCCACATGCACCCAATATCAGTGGAAATTTGTGCCCACAAGGAATAGGAAATTCAGTGTCTAACAGTTTATTTAAGTTTTGGTTAGATGAGTGCTAGGTTTAAGAGGCAGAGAAATGTGGGGAAGTCTAACAAACTCATTAGAGAATATAAGCCTGAAGGGGGAGGTCTTTTGAGGACACAATGAATTCTGATATCCCAGTTCATGAGAAGATCTCTACCCAACACACTTACTGAGGTAGTAGAACTGGGAAGAAAGTGGTGCTGCCCTTTACGAGGTCCCGTAGAAACAGCAAGAGTCCAGGAAAGAGGCAAACCATCAAAACCCACCACTAGTCAAGGGTGACTCTGAGGAAGCGTGACAGGATGTTAGGTGGTGTTAAGAATAGAATGAATGCATTGCTCCAACAATTCGGGCTTTTTTGTTTATTCTAATCCCAATTCTCAACATGCTGCTTTGCTTCTGTTCTTTCTTCCTACTGAAATAATCCTGCTGCCTCTTTGACTTGATCGCCTCCTTAGTAACCAGCAGGATTTAGATCAGTCTTATCTGAGTTCCCAGAAACTCAGCAAGTCCTCCTCAGTGTTTTCTCACAGAACCAGCCACTGATGCACTTACCCTATTGCACTGCGGCCACCCGTTTGCAGGTCTGTCTTCAATTCACTGTGCTATCCTGAGAGGCATGCAGCACAGCTCCTGGAGAACAGGACAAGGTCAGAGAAGGCAGGATCCTGAGAGTTTTTCTGGCCAAATGCATTCCTATAACACTGTCTCCAGAAGTGTCTATATTGGGGTGGGAGGGGGGTTTGGAGCAGCTAAAAACCAGTGATCTGAAAATGTATTTGAAAAAAGTGAAATGCGAAATTTTGAGAGACATGTCTTACTCTTTACAAATTTAGATGTAGTTTTCACATATATTTTTCATTTTTACCAAAAGCAGTAATAAAATGTATATTGTAAGATACATGAACTGTTACATTGGTCTGTATTTAAGGGGTTTATAATGGATGCAGTGACTGAAAAATCATCTGAAGTAGGAGCCTAAATTTTAGAGACTGAATGAAGAGCGGACAGAGTGTGCGTGCCTGGCTGGTTTTCAGGGCGGAAGTGAGTTCAACCTTAAAACATACTGTCACGCTCTGTTGCTGTGAGTGTGGCAGTTGGCTTGCAGCCAGGAACAGCATCCCATAGATGTGTCCACCCTGCTGTCACTGACTGGCTGCAATCCCACAAGCGGACCCGAGGGGAGGGTTCATTGAAAACTCTTTGCGAAGTGATAGGCTTTAAAGAAGAAGGCCCTTTTAAACTTTGGCATGGAGCAGAGGTGAGTGTGTGTGTGTGGTCAACATGGTTCTCCATGAGCAATTTGGAAGCTCAGACGACATGATTGCTCATGGGCATCACGTTTCCCCCCTTGTGAAGTGCTCTTTGTGATTCTTTCACATTTCAGCCAGTCACGGATGGAGATTTTCCTTTCTTCAATCGGCAGTTGCAGTTTCCTCAAAGACCCTTAAAAGCAGCTGTTAACCTACAAAGGTTGATAGCCATATCCTGCACATCCGGTCTATGAGCAGCCTACCCCCACCCAGTGACCCTCCGTGTGCTTTTGTTTCCCATATTGTCCATACGAGGGGCCGTGCTTCAGTGAATCCGGGCAAAGTTTGTATTCTTCGTGAATATTTTGCCAACTTTGGAATGTGTCTTTTTTGGGTAATAATTGTAGCTGGTGGTACTACTGACTATTCTGTCTTATTATTTTAAGTTTATGGTGAACACTTGATTTACAACGAATAAATTTTTCTACTTTTAAACACTTCAGGGAAGAAAACAAGAACATGCAGAAACCTTTGGCATGTGACACAATGTACTTCATAAAGTCAGATTCTAGCATCCTGGCCGAGAATTCATCACTTGGCAAGGTGGAGAGAGATAAACTGTTTCCAGCAAAAACATTTCATAAATGATGAGTAGAAGAAAAATAGAAGCTCTATAAATCTTGCAGAGCTGTCTTAAATAACTGGTATCTTTACATTGCATCCTAAATCACTTTCTAGATTCTCGCTCTAAGAATATGAAATTTAAGAGCTAATGGGAACACTGGTAATGTATAAATAACAAGAATCAGCATGTCCTTATTAATGGCAGGGAATACTCTACAACTTGGGACAAACGCCACTCTGGTTTAGTTTGGGGAAGCTCCCGAATTTACCATCCTGACTTTGAATAAATGATTCAAAGGTAACTGCTGTTGCAACCTGAGCCTTCATAAATAAAGTTGTCTCACCTGGCATTCATTACAGAGAAAACAGAAAATAATTACAACAAGCTATATGTGCCTCGATCCCATAAATATTTTAGGTTGGGGAAGTTAAAATAAAGAGGAAGCAATATGGGCTGAGAATCAGAAAACCTAGACTCTATCCCAGTTCAGCCACTGATCAAAAGGAAAAGACTGTTCTCTTTGAATGACAGTTTATTCATCAGATATTTCATACAGCACTTCCTCAATTACAAATACTGTCATTCCAATAACCACACAATACAAATACATACAACATTTGCAATTTGAAGTTAAAAGGTACAGAATAATTTCCAGAAACATGTTTGGATTGGCTTTATTATAACGGAATAAGCAAAATAATCCAGACATACCTATATTTCTACAGGGATAGGTATGTTTATCAATTTTTCAGTTTTCTTTTTTCTGTTTCTATTTTATTTGGATTATTGAAAGATTTGTGAGGGAACAGAGTCTTTGGATGTTTCCCATGTACATCAGACCAGGAAGCCTGATATGTTTTCAATAATGTACTCCCGGGTCTTAAAGGCCAGCATGCATTCCATTTCCGCGATGCTTTCCAGCATGTGGGTATGCATTTAGTGAGAAAAGGAAACCATGGAAACTCATTTGGTAAACCTTTAACTGATACAGTACGTGCTTAGTTTATGACCTCCACTCATTCTGCAAATTGGACAGAAGAGAAGTGAAGCTACGGATGCATAACTAAAAATAAATATCAGTAAAACCTTACAGCTCTGATTTTGTTTGTTTGTTTGTTTGTTTGTTTTAGAGTTGTGGGGGGCAACTGAAGATTTGCTACATAAGTAGGTTGTATGCAGGTGACGTTTGGGCTTCTAGCTGGCCCTCTCTCCCCTTGGTAGTGGACCAGGTACCCTTTATGTTGCCATGTCCCTCTCTCTTTCCTCCCTTTCTTCCTCCCCTAGCAGTGTCCAGCGTCCGCCAATCCTACCCTCGTGCTAGCATAACTAGTGCTCAGGGTCTGCTTATGAGAGAGAACATACAGTATTCAGTTCATTGTTGTGATGGTTTGCTTAGTATGATGGTCTCCAACTGCATCCAAGTTGCTGCAAAAGACATGATTTATTCTTCTTTATGGCCGCATAGGACTTAATTGTGTATATAGACCACACTTTCTTTATCCAGTCCACTTTCAATGGGCATCTGGATTGGTTCTGTGTTGTTGTTATTGTGAAAAGTGCTGCAATAAGCATGCATGTGTGCAGGTGGTGTCTTTATGGCAACTTATGTTCCTCCAGGTATAATCCCAGGAGAGGGATTGCAGGATCATATGGAAGCTTGATTTTTAATTCTTTTTTTTTTTTTTTTTTTTTGAGTTGGAGTTTCACTCTGTTGCCCAGACTGGAGTACAGTGGCTGCTCCTGGCCACCACAGCCTCGACCTGCTGGGCTCAGGTGATCCTTCCCTCTCAGCCTTCCAAGTAGCTGGAACTACAAGCGTGCGCTACCACGCCCGGCTAATTTTTTTGATTTATTGTAGAGATGAGGTCTTGCCAAGTTACCCGGGTGGGTCTCAAACCCTGGGGCTCAGGCAATCCACTCACCTCAGCCTCCCAAGGCGCAGGATTACAGGCTGAGCCACCGAACCCAGCTTTGATTTTTAATTCTTTTAGACATCCCCATACTGCTTTCCGTAGAGGCAGAACTAGCATACATTCCCATCAACAGTGCAGAAGTGTTCTTTTTTTCTCCACAGCTGCACCTGCAACTGTTGTGTTTTGACTTATTCATGACAGCCATCCTTACCAGTGTTAGATGGCACTTCATTGTAGGTTTGATTTGCATGTCTCTGATGATTAGTGAGGCTGAGCATTTTTTCATATGTTTGTTGGCTGCTTGTATGTCATCCTTCGAGAAGCCTCTGTTCAAGTCCTTGGGCCACTTTTTAATGGGATTGTTTGTTTGGTTTCCTCAGTTTTCTTTCTCATACCTATCTGATCTCCTCCTGAGCAGAATACTTTCTAGCCAACAAGTGTGCCTCAGCATTTTTTGTCCAAGAATAGCCTGACCTAGCCTGAATTCACACCCATTGGAGCCTCCTTTCTTTGCTTATAGCAACAGTTTACCTAGTGTTGGGTGTGGGTTATTCCATTTTTCTGTCTAGTTTCAGAATCCTCTGACTCTTAAAGCTACTGTTGTAACCTGGCTGGACTCCAGCTTTTGTTCTATCACCAAAAAGTGCCACAGATGTGCACATGTCAAAGAGTAAATAGCTCCATGTTGTGTGGTAGTTTAGAAGAAGTCAGAAGTACTTCCACTCAATTCAAGCTTATTATAAAGATGCAGGAGAAAGACAACTAAGAGACATTGTTGCTCAAACCAATCATCATATTGAAATATTTAAAGTGTAGTGAAACAAAAACTTAGCTTTATTGGGTAAGTATTCATGATTTTTTAAAATTTCCTGTATAATGCTTTCTATCAGACAGGACTTGTTGTCTGCTCCCACTTTTATTAGCATGTTCTTTTTCTCTGTTTGCATTATTGTCACATTAAATGTTTTAAAATTTGCAAAGTATTATGTGTAAGTTATGTGGAAAGTATAAACAATAAAAAATGAACAGTGATGTACACACCATTTGCTTAAGAATTTAAAATTACTCAAATTTTTGGAGTCCTCAATTCCATCCTGGTGATTAGCTTCAGTTTTTTTATCTTTTTTTTTCAAAATAAGTGAAATAATACATGACATGTATGTAGCATTATTGTTTTATTTATTTTTAAGTTAAAACAAATGAATCATACTGCATATATTTTTCTGAAGCTTGCTTTGAGGTTTAATATTAAATTTGTAAGATTTGCTTTTATAATATGTTTATATGTTCTTTTCATTGCTTCATAGTATTCCATCACAGGATAGTACTACCATATGCATTCTATTTTATTAGATTGAGGTTATTATCCACTTTTTTTCCATTCCAATAAAACAGCTATCATTTTCTTGAGTGAGTCTCCTGGGCATAAGAGTTTCATTTTTCTCTAGGCTGTAAACCAACTTTGTAACTATTGTGCCCAAGAAAACGCGTACATTGTCAGCTTTACTAAGTTAAAATGAATTATTTTCCTATATTATTTCCTATGCTCCCATGAGGAGTTAAAGCTTTTGGTAGCTCTATATTCTCAATGATATTTAAGATAATCATGCTTTTTTTTTTTTTACTGTAGGCACATTGGTGTGTGAAAAATGGTTTCTCACTGGAAAATTCATCTGTATTTTTCTGAAGTATTGAATCAAGGCTGGATACAGTGGTTCATATTTGTAACCCTGGCACTTTGGGAGGCCAAAACAGGCAGATGGCTTGAGACCAGGAGTTTGAGACCAGCCTGGGCAATATAACAAGATGCCATCTCTACAAAAAAAAAAAAAGAATAAATGAAAAAAAAACAGAGATTATTTTAGCATGCAAAAAATGCTATAGAGACATTAAAACAGGAAAATGTAGTCAAGAGCGGGGAGGAGTTACTTCATTCTGATAGTTCCAAGATGGCCTTGCTGATTATTTGAGTTGAGAGGTGACCTGTAAGATGGGAAGTGATGGCAATAGCTGAGAAGGGGACTGCAGACCAAAGGCAGAGAGTGGTCTCTGGCTCTGAAAAGAGGCACACATTCTTTCCTCCTGTCTAATGGAGCGAAGTACAAACAGTACTGGCTTTGTGTGGTTTCAATACGCATTTAGTTAACATCGTTTAGTTAGTTAACATCAGTCTCCCAACAACATGATTCTAATTTCAGTTACAAGATCTTAACGGTGAGTAACTGTATTAAGTATAAACCTTGTTGCTAGCTCCTCAGTCCACAAATCCCTTTGTAAGTAAATAACAGATAAGCGTCATGATCAGTGACTATATTAATTTCCTGGGGCTGCCACAACAAGGTATGAAAAACCAGTTTGCTTAAAACAAAAATGTATTGCTCGTGGTTATGGAGGCTAGAAGTCTGAAATCAAGGTTTTGGCAGATCCATGCTCTCTCTGACGGTTCTAGGGGTGACTCCTTCCTCTCTTCTTCATGTTTGAGTTTGCCAGCAATCCACGGTGTCACTTGACCTGTAGATGCATCATTCCAGTTACGTGACTGTTTTCTTTTCTCTATGCCTTCCCATGGTCTTTTTTTTGCATGCATTTGTAGCTGTGTCCCAATTTCTGTTCATTATAAGGACATCAATCTGTTGGACTATGATCCACTCTAATTGACCTCATTTTAACTTATCCTCTGTAAAGACACCATAATCAAATAGGATCATATTCTAAGAGACTGGGGATTAGGACTTCAAACACATTTTTGGAGGGTGGGACGCAATTCATTTCTCTCAAAGTCTATCACTGACCACTGGCTTCAGCTGGTCATTTCACATGCAGACAGCAACGTCTATAATTGTGTTGACTACTTGTCTCTCAGTGAGAAACCCATGTGACAATTTATACAAATGAATAATCAAGAGAGAAAATTGGTCAACAACGATTAAAGCACAGCAAAGAAACAAAAAGTGGTAACACTGGAAGTGAAATTCAGATAAAAGGTCAATGGAATGATATAAGGAGCTCACTGTGGAGATGTTTGAGACGCTCTAGAAACACAGCAAGAGGAGCTCAGAGAAAGTCAAAATCGTTATGAGAAAGATGAAGACGCCTCAGAGGAAGTGATGCCAGCAGAAAGAGCATCAAACCTCGTATTAAAGAAACTCGTGTAGACATTTCATGACATTGAAGGTGCAAAGGATAAAGCATCAGATGCTGTCCCAAAAACAGAAATGAGCATGACATTCGCCAAGACATGGAAACACTGTTGGCGCCGTTTCTAAGTCACGTGACATGGACAAGGCATGCCCTATTCAAACTACACTTGATATATTTGACAAGTACATAAAACACTTTAATTCTCCATGTTTAGTGTTTTAATTATAGTATAAGAATATTAATTTCACTTCTTTTAATTTCTATAAACATTTTATAGTCAACAGTAAGAGATTTTTAATGTTTGGTTAAAGAAAACTTAAAGGCATGGAACAGTCTTAATTTTATATTTAGGTCATTTTACTGAGCTTCAGCTAGCATGGTCATTTTTAGAGTTCTACATTACTGTGCAAAGACAAGACTGTTTGCATTTTTATCTAGTAAGAAAAGGCAGGAGAGAGGTTCTCAGCCAGATGCTGGGTACTTTAAAAAATGACAAGAGAGGGAACAATACTTGCCCCAGATGGAGCACATTCAGTCACCCTAGAGACGCCTCCTTCGTTCTTCAAGCCTTCTTTCTCTGCTGTAGCCCAAGAGAATGATTCAACCCCTGGAGTGAAAAACATCCATTGCTTTCCTTGCCTGGAACTTTAAACTGAGTTGTGCTGTACGGCCCAACCCTAACAAGCTCTCATCTCTATTACTAAGTGGAGTCAAAGGAGCCAAAGGTAAGCCTCTCCTGTGTTTCTTAGAAATGTAAAGACGCACCTGTAGCCACAGACTACCTGCCATCCTTAACATCAGAGTCGTAATGAAATCCAGTGATTAATTTCTGTCTTCTACTCAACTGGCAGACATATCAACTTGTGGCATGCTAGAAAGCATCAACTCCACTGAAACAAAAAGCAAGAGGCTGTTCAAATGCTGGAGTGTGGGGAGGACAGGCCTGGGAAAGGGTGGTAGATGTGACTGGCTGGCTGTGTTTGCTAGCTGGTGTTTATGGACTTTAGACACTCAGGCTCTCAAGAGAATAGAAGACATGCTCTATTCTTCTTGATGACAATAATGGAAAGAAATGGCTCCCAGGTCTTCAAGAAGACATTTCTAGATTGTAGAAGATTTACACCTCAAATAAAGGATTTATAACTGCAAGTCTTCTAAAGTAAAAGGTCTTAGAAATGGGAGGTTAGGGTCCTATAGTCGAGTTTTGGCTAGAACAAACAGTAAATTCCTTCGGCAGAATTGAATTTTCTGAGGCAGGCACTTTAAGGGGAGCTGGGGCATCGTAGGCACGTGTCTCTGAGCTGGTAGCATTTGGCCAAGTATCTTAGTGGGTGCGTGAAGGCTGTGGGGAGTGGACAAACCTGTCTGTGCCAAGAATTTGCAATTTTCACAGGTCAAGATAGTGATGAAAGATGTGAGTCTAATGTTGAGACAGTGCTTGTTTGCAGCCTTGTCTGAGGGTATAGACAGGTCTGGATCTGTTGATACTGAAGTTCAAATGTTTGAAGACAGAGAGAGAAGACATTATTTCTCAATCATACATGAAGTAGGAGTGGAGGAGCAAAGACATTAGGTGAGTTCCCATCAGGCCACAGAAAGAAGTGTGCACTACTGCTTCCTGCCTTCAGAGTAAATGGTCATTAAACTAGTTGCTTGGAAGTAACCTAAGAATGATGGCAAAGAAGGTAATAATGAGAGGCAGAGCTTTAAATAAAAAGTATTGGAAGATAATACTAGGTTAATGTGAGAGAAATACATTTTAAAGAAGCTGTCATGGAAAGCGCCCTCCCACAATAAGTCAATAAATAAATACGAAGAAATCTGCCAACAGCCATAGTCACAGCACTGGATACATTTTTTTTAACTAAGTTAAACTTGAGTTCTTAATAGGCTTTCCATCATTCTAATTTCTCTTAATTTAATTTTTGCAACAAGACACCATTCCTTTGCTTTGTGCAAAAATAGAAGTAAAAATCTGCTTTTACTTTTTAAGGAAAAGCTCATTCGCTTCTTAAATACTCCTATGTAAACTTCCACGCTTCCCTTTAGATGATGACGATTACAATACCAAAACCTCAGCCTCTAAGGGAATCTCCTTGAAGACTTGAGAGTTGTCTCTTTGAAAAGCAAGCATGCAGGGAGATAACTCTTGCTCTTTTTCCCAGTTCCCGTGAAAGTGGAAGGACCTAACTTTTGTGACCGGCTTGCTCCAACTTACATCACTGCGTCTTTTGACTGCTCTCAAAATCAGCATGAAGACTTTTTTCAAACCCAAGAACAGCTCATCATTATGGAGACCACAGCATTTGAGGTCTCTAAATGCAAAAAGGCGGTGGGACAGCTTCCCGATAACAGGCGGACTTCATTTCAAGGGTAATCATGCAGTGAAATGATTGAATGGTAGATAATACCTGAGTCATCTATAGCTGCCCTTTCTCTCCCTGATCTCATCCAAATAGCTTACAGATCGTTTAAAGGCCAAGGCCAAAAGTTAAGCTAAGTTAGGCACACTTTACATGCCCAATATCAATGTTTAGATACTCAGGAAAATCTACTTAAAATGCTGAGAACAGTCACATATATACGGGGCAAAAAATATAGTCCAAAACAATAAGAGGCTCTGGACCACACTTTGCCAAGCCCTCCACTGACCATGATCTGGGGCAGATCTTCTAACACCAAATTCACATGGGCCCCCCCGACAATGCGTGCCTTGTTGTACACAGTCTCAGAGTTCTTTCATGGGATTCTAACTCTTGACACGTACAGGTGTCACAGTTTCCAGTGGCCTGTGTCACAGTTTATAGCTCTTCTTTCTCTCCACAGAAGCTGGACTGTACAGGGATGAACCCCAGTGGCCAGTTGGGTGCCACTAATTTTCAGACCTTGGTGTCGATGTCCACTTCTACATAGGTCACAAATTCTTGTTTGCTTCCCCAGTGTGTTCGTGAGTTTCAGCCAGTTTCTTGGGCTAGGCTGTCTCTCAATTTGCTTCACTTTCAGGCTCAGTGAACCTGACCTGTTTTCCCGCAGCAGACACTCACTGGGCAGCTGCAACATACGACAAACTGCTGGAGGGTGCACAGAGGGGAACCCAATTCCTAAAAACTATTAATTATCAAAATGCTTGCGTGAAATCTTTCAGATCCCTTCCAACAAAGAACTTTGATTTACTGAGTAGAAGGTTTTTATCTGGCTAGATAAATTCAAATTGAGTAATGCTAACTACGAATAAAAATATCCATGCAACAGAGTAATCTTTGATCCATAGTGCGTGTGAATTAGAAACATATTACACATACGGTGACCAGCTTGATGGAATAAAAGCAATCCTTTTATGTAGGGCCTCCCATGACGTAGCTGAGATTGCCTTTGATAAATAGTTTTCAAAAGAGATATATAATAAATAGATAGCGTAACAGTTGTCCAATTATGTGTATCAAATGCAGTGAACATTTTGCACTAGATGAAAGGAAGCAATGCCGGTGGTCCTGGTAATCGATCACCCAGGAAGTCCCTAATGAAACTCACAGCTGCATGTTTGATAAAGTAGAGGAGGCGACTGGGCTCTAGTGTGCTTTGGAGTGAGGAGAACATGAGGAGACACAGGCAGAGAGCAGCGTGTCCCAGAACATGCGGCAGGGACCGAGACATAAGCACTCCATCCGCAGGGGGACGAAGAGAGCTTCTTCGTGGGTGAAGCAGCCTGGAGCTGCTGGAATGGCTGTGCCAGGAATCGAGGACCTAGGTGGGGCAGATGAAGTGAGTGCTGGAACAAGGGGTCTTCAGCACCAGCATCTAGGAGTTAGAAAGACAAGGCCCTGAGGTTTCCTCTCGTGCTCTCATTTCCGATGTGCCTCATGTCTGTCAAGAAGCAAGCACTCGCATACCGTTGAGAAGCTCGCATACTCGCCTGTGTATAAAGAACACTTACATGCACATTGTATAAACATGCACGTGGTACGTGTGGCATGTAGAAAGCTGCTCTCCTGCATTGTTTTCTAAAATATTTTTAAAGTTTGTGTCTCACAATGAAGTCCTTTGGCCATCTAGACCTGGCTTTTGCGCTCTGAGGATCCATTTCTGAGTTAGGGATGCACTCTGATTTTTTCCCCTGTGGCCACCAATTGCTCATGCCATGTATTATGCAAATCCTTTTCTTCCTGCTCTTTAACAGCTCTGGAGTACATCTAGATATCGCACAAGCACAGACCTTCACAACAGTAACTCAGTATGGTGATTATAACTTGACAGTGAGTCTGATACATGATAGACTCACATAAGCTCCACCTCCCACCCTCACAAACACGCTTTATCCTTCTATGAGACTGTCTCAGATGCATTTGGTTCTTGCTTGTCCATATGAACTTTGGAAGCAGTTTAGTGACAAGTGATCGAATTAATTTTTCTGAATGCAATTTGTTCTTCTTCCCTATGCCTATAAATATAAAATATATCTCCCCATTTAAAAAAAGTTGAGAGGCTGCATTTATCAATTATCCTATTCATTAATTTTGGTGTGTTTCATCTATGGGACATGAGTTCAGTTTTATTTTTTTCATATGGAGATCAATTATCTCAGTACTGTTTACCGAAAAATTTACTGTTTCTCCTCTTATCGTCCATATAAGCTATGTTGTAAACCGTGCTTCCAAATATGTGTGGAAACATATTTCTCCTCATGGCTTTGCTTCTCAGATCAATTAATTACCAGACTACAGGAGACTAATTGCCCACCTTGGTGTTTTCAGGCTGCATAGATAGTGTGAACTCAAATCCAAACCCATATGGCTATTGTCTTGCATTTAGAAATTGCCACAGAAAACTTTTTTTCCCCCCCTACCCTGTTGGGGCCAAGACAAGCATTTATTTTCACTTTCTTTCACAGGAGTGAGATTTTCTTGGTCCAGGAACTTAATGTGCTTCTCTTTAGTGACCCTGGATTTATGTAGGAGGTATTTTAGCCTATATTTTCCCTGTGTAGCCATCAGTCTCTGTCTCCTGGATTAGGTGTCTATGGGTCTGAGCCACTAGTGACTGGGAGACACCTTAGGGCAGATGTCAGAGTAGGCATCTGACCCACACTGAAAGCGAACCTATCTGCTGCACTGAGAGCGGTGGAAGCCAGAGCTGCTTCCTAAGGAGAGACCTGAAAGGAACCTGGACTCACAGAAACTTCCAGAGAGCAAGTTTTTTTTTTTTCTTGCTTGTTCTTTGTTTTTGTTTTAGATTTATTTCTTTTCTCTTTCTTGCCGTTTTTGTTTATGTTTTTGAACTTGCTTTATGTCTGTTATTTCAATCTTTTTTTTTTTTAGATTTTCAGTTTATGTATGGGTATTTTTGAGGAAAAGCACACTAACAGGGGAGTTTTTGTTTGTTTGTATGATTGTCAGTATGTTTTTGTCTTTTTTTTTCTTTTTGTTTATTTCCCTGGTTATTTGTTAGTTGGTACACCTGCCTGTTTTCTCTCTTCTTCTTCTCCCTCTCTCAACCTCCTTTTCATCATCCTCTTTCCTGTTTCCCTTTTCCCTTTTTCTTATCTTTTTGCTTTCAGATGGCAAACAGGCACCCCCCCACACACACACACACACTGCATGGACAGATTGTAAGGCAGTGGGAAATGGGCTCCAGGGGGCTCACACACCTGACAGTAGATATTGGGGTCTGCAGATAGCTTCTGAATCACAGCTGCCCCCTCAATTTAATCTCAAAACTGCAACTCAGACAGATCAGCAAGACAAAGGCAACAAGGATATCTGGAAACTCAACGTGATGCTTGACCAAATGGACTTAATTGATACCTACAGAACACTCCACCCAGCAACAACAGACTATACATTCTACTCATCACCACATGGAGTGTACTCTAAGATGGACCACATCCTCGGCCAAAAATCAAGCACGAACAAATTTCATAAGACTGAAATAACGCCATGCACCTTCTCAGACCACAGTGGAATAAAAATAAATATCAACACCAACAAAGTTCCCCAAAAACCCATAAAAATATGGACATGAAACACCATGATGCTAAACAACTCCTGGGTCAACATGGGAATAAAAACAGAGATTAAAAGATACCTGGAAACAAATGAAACTGAAGAAATATCAAAATCTTTGGGATGCCATGAAAGCAGTAATAAGAGGAAAGTTCATATCTCTATGAATACACATGAAGAAAATGGAAAGATCACAAGTTAACAGCCTTACAAATCACCTAAGAAAACTGAAAAAGTAAGACCACCAAAACCCTAACTTCAGCAGAAGAATCCAGATCATCAAAATAAAAGCCCAAATTCAGGGCATAAAAGACAAAAAGATAATACAAAAAATCAATAAAGCCAAAAGCTGTTTTTCTAAAAGGATAAACAAAATTGATGGATCCCTAGCTAGACTGACCAAGAAAAATAGAGAAAAGGCCCAAATAGACACAATCAGAAATGCAAAAGATGAAGTTATAATCAACTCCAAAGAAGCACAAAAGATTATCAGAGATTACTATGTACACCTGTATGGAAACAAACTTGAAAACCTAAATGAAATGGAGGCCTTTCTTACACCACACAACCTCCCCATGTTGAAACAAAAAGAAATCAAGACCCGAAATATACCAATAGCAACCCAGGAACTCGACCGTGACAGAAGAAAACTGCCTACAAATAAAGCCCTGGACCAAATGGCGTTCCAGCAGAATTCTACAAAACATACAAGGAGGAGCTAATATCAACCCTACTGAAAGTATTCCAGGCAATTGAGAAAGATGGGACTCTCTCCAAATCATTTTATGAAGCTAGCGTCACACTGATACCAAAATCAGGTAGAGATCCAACAAAGAAAGAGAACTACAGGCCAATATCCTTGATGAATGTAGATGCTAAAATTCTCAACAAGATTCTAGCAAACTGGATCCAACAATACACCTCAAAAATCATCCACCATGACCAAGTAGGCTTCATCCTTGGGATGCAGGGCTGGTTCAACATCCGTAAGACCATAAATGTATTTAAATACATCAACAGATGTAAGACAAAAACCACATGATTATATCATTAGACACAGAAAAAGCTTTTGATAAAATCCACCACCCCTTCTTGATAAAAACCCTTGAACATCTAGGCATAGATGGAGCATACCTCAAGATAGTGAAAGACCTTTACAACGAAAACTACAAAGCACTGCTCAAAGAAATCAAAGATGACACAAACTAATGGAAAAATATTCCATGCTCATGGTTAAGATGTCCATTCCACCCAAGGCAATCTACAGATTTAATACAATACCCATTAAATTACCAGCAGCATTCTTCTCAGACCTGAAAATGAAAATACAGGAATTCATCTGGAAACATAAATAACCACGAATAGTCAAAACAATTCTCAGCACAAAAAATAAAGCTGGAGGTATCATAATCCCAGTCTTTAAACTTTATTATAAAGCTACAACAATCAAAACAGCCTGATATTGGTACAAGAACAGGCATATAGAACAATGGAACAGGATAGAGATTCCAGGAGCAAAACCTCAATTTTCCAACCAATTCATCTTCGACAAAGCCTCCACCACCAACCACTGGGGAGAGAAGCACCTATTCAGTCAATGGTACTGGGAAAACTGTCTGACCACATGCAGAAGATTAAAACAAGACCCCTACCTACCACCATACACAAAAGTCAACTCTAAATGGATCAAAGACCTAAACGTAAAACCTCAAACTATAAGAACCTTAGAAAATGCAGGAGACACCCTTTTAGAAATTGGAACCGGCAACCAATTCCTGATCAAAACCCCACGTGCCCATGCCATAAGAGAT
>CAUYQG010010355.1:0-10003 GCA_963574415.1 Tarsius wallacei
GGAGTGCAGTGGCCGCTCCTGGCCACTGCAGCCTTGACCTGCTGGGCTCCGGCGATCCTTTCGCCTCAGCCTTCCAAGTAGCTGGAACTACAGGCACGCGCTACCACGGCCAGCTGATTTTTGATTTATTGTAGAGATGAGGTCTTGCCAAGTTGCCCAGGCGGGTCTCGAACCCACGGGCTTAGAAGATCTCTTTTTCTTACGATAAAATGTTTTACTGTGACAGTCAATTCTAGAATAGTACTTGGCACGTTACAAAGTGAGTTTCATGTTGCCATTTCATTCTCACAGCTACCCTGTGCTGCAGATATTGCTATTCCTACTTTATAGTTTGGAAGACTAAAGGCCAGGGAAGTTAGGTAACAAGTTTATGGTTAAACTGCCAGTAAGTTGCCAACTCAGAAATTGATCCTAGCTTCCCCGGCTCTGAAAGGTTTTCTCTTTTATAAACCGTGTTTGTTCTATCATGCAGAGCAAGTTTTGGGGTTGCGGTCCATGGGACTGTGGGAAGGCTGGCTATGGATAGTCCTGAGAGACTTCTTGAGTGGTTTGGAGTTTCCTGTAAAAGTTCAGGTCCTTGCTTGCTCCTGTTTGGCAAGGACAGTAGCTTTACTGGATTCCAGAAGGGGCCTACATCTCCCTCCCTGCCCTAGCCAGGCATCACTGCTAACAGGTTTCCCAAAATAATAAAATAAAAATAAAAGGCTTAGTTTAGCTCTGTTTTCAGTAGATTTTATTTTTGTGTGTGTATTCTTTTGTTTCTGCAGTCTCTCACCTCAGACTCCTGAGTAGCAGGGACTACTGGTGCATACCACCATGTCTGTCTAATTTTTAAAAAAACTATTTTTTGGTTGAGATGGGGTCTTGCTATGTTGCTCAGGCTGGTCTCCAACTCCTGGCCTCAAGTATCTTCCTGCACTGGCCTCCCAAAATGCTGGCATTACTGGCATGAGCCACTGCACTGGGCCTATAAGTACTTCAGAGTATCTTTATAAATAGGATGCCCATATTAATCTTTTTGTTTGTAAAGTAGCCACTTTTCTTTCTTTCTTTCTTTCTTTTTTTGAGTTGGAGTCTCACTCTGTCACCCAGGCTGGAGGGCAGTGGCATGCTCCCAGCCGCTGCAGCCTCGACCTGCTGGGCTCTGCAATCCTTCCGCCTCAGCCTTCCCAGTAGCCAGAACTACAGGGGTGCGCTACCACGCCCGGCTAATTATTTATTGTAGTGACAAGGTCTTGCCAAGTTGCCCAGGTGGGTCTCGAACCCACGGGCTCGGGCAATCCTCTCACCTCGGCCTCCCAAAGTGCTGGGATTACAGGCTGAGCCACGAGCCTGGCCAAAAGCCCCTTTTCTATTAGTTATAATTTATTTTTCTTTTGACTAGTGTTCTTCAGAGATATTGTGTGTTATGTGAAACAGGATGCTAACACAATTGATAATGTTTTTTGTAAAAGAAGCTTCTGACAGCTACTGACTGGTCTCCCTTAATGATAGATTTTTTTTTTTTTGAGTCCGAGTCTCACTCTTGTCACCCAGGCTGGAGTGCAGTGGCATGCTCCCAGCCACTGCAGCCTCCATCTGCTGGGCTCAGGCGATCCTTCTGCCTCAGCCTTCCAAGTAGCTGGAACTACAGGCTTGTGCCACCATGCCCAGCTAATATTTTGATTTATCGTAGAGATGAGGCCTCCTCAAATTGCCCAGGCTGGTCTTGAACCCGTGGGTTCCGGCAGTCCTCTCCCTTCGGCCTCTCAAAGTGCTGGGATTACAGGAATGAACCCCTGTACCCAGCCACTGATAGGTTTTATAACCAGTATCAGGGAACTGGTATGAGACATCCAGAAGCACAAGCATGACTTAGCGCTTCCCACATGCTTTTAGTTCCCACTCAAGTGGGTGGAACTCGGATGCTGATTTTTGTGTCGCTTGGGGGGAAGTCTGGTTAAAGTTCTGCTAGGCAGACTTTGGGGCTGAAAAATAAGATCAGTGGATTCGCTGGCTGGAGACCTTTTTCCGAAGTGGTCTCGATGCTGTGAGGATCCTTATGAGACTGCTGATGAAAGCAGGTGGCCTGTATTCCGTAGTCATGCTGTCGGCCAGTGACCCAGCTTCCTCGTTGTGCAAATGGGGAACCCACTGAAATCTTTAATTTCCTCCTTTTACTAGTTTATTTTCTTTTGAATTGGGATCTCACTCTGTTGCCCAGGCTGGAGTGCAGTGGCACTATCATGGCTCATCGCGGCTTCAAACTGCTGGGTCAAGTGATCCTTCTGCTTCAGCCTCCCGAGTAGCTGGGACTGCAGGTGTGTGCCCCCACGCCCAGTTTTTTTGACTTCTTTATAGAGACGAGGTCTCGCTACATTGCCTAAGCTGGTCTGGAACTCCTGGGCTCAAGCAATCCTGCCTCGACCTCCCAAAGTACAGGGATTATAGGTGTGAGCCGCTATGCCTGGCGGGTTTCTGTTGGAGACCCCTTATACTGTACTAGTTTTTCAGGGCTGCTGTGACAAATTTCCACAAACTCAGTGGCGTAGAACAACAAAAATGTGCTGTGTCACAGCTCTGAAGGCTGCAAGTCCCAAATCAAGATTTCTCAGGACCATGTTCCTTTTGAAATCTGTAGGGGAGAGTCTTGGCTTGCCTCTTGCAACTTCTGGTAGTCCCGGACATTCCTTGGCTTACAGTAAAATTTTAGTGTCTGCCTCTGTGTTCACCTGGGATCTCCCTGTGTCTCTTCACACGGTCGTCCCTCTGTCTCAGTGTCCAGGTTTCCCCCTTTTCTACCACCAACCATATTGGGTTAGGGCCCACCCTAATGACCTTGTTTTAATTTGGTGACCTCTGTAAAAGACCCCACTTACAAATAAGTTCACCATCCTGAGGTACGGGGCTGTTGGGGCTAGGGCTTCAACACATCTTTTTGGGGGACACAGCTCAACCCTTAGTATCCACCATTTGTGTTTTTGTCGATCTTACCATTATTTACTCTCATGCTGTATGAAGTGTGGTTGTGTGCAACCTGATGTGGCACCCACTGCCTTTACACCTCAGTCTGGTGTCTGGTGGGCTCTCCAGATAGTAGGTGCTGTTATGTTTCAGCAGCATTTGTCTTCTGTAACTTGAATGCTATTTTGTGTCTCCAAGTATTGGTGAAGATTGCTGTTTTTGTGTCTCCAAGTATAAAGGTTTAAAATATTACATTGTTGCAGAACTTTTAAAATTATTTTCTTTTCAGGAATTTTCTGTAAAATAGGACTTCTCATTGTGCTCACTGGACTGTTGCTGTTCTCTTCAGCAAAGGCAGATTCAAAAGCCGTTACAACCTCTCTTACAACAAAATGGTTTTCCACCCCGTTGTTGTCAGAAGCCAGGTAAGAAGACTGCCCTCATGTGCTTAAGTATAAATGTGGCTTCTGCCAGTGAAAATTGAGGGACTTTTTAGGGAGTGAGGAGACCATCAAATGCATGTATTCAGGGCCTCTTTGGGTGTGCACTGTGTTATGTGCTGCACAAAGGCAGGTAGGACACAGAGTCATCTTTCAGTAGGACCAGGGTTGTATGGATTCATAGAGATATTTAGGCACTTCTTTAGACAGATGTATTCAGTTGGTTAAATTATTATGTCTCCGAGGAAAAACACAGATGTGGGAAGGGAAGAGGGGGCTGTATTTAAAGGAGAGGTTTTCCTTCTTTGAAGAAAACTTGGTGAGATGATCAGTGAAAGGAAGAGAGGGGAGCTTGGCAAGGTGGGGGAGAAGAGGACGTGCTCCCCTACGAACGCGGGAGACTCCAGGATACGGCAGCATGGGGAAGGCCGAGGCAGTGACTGGGTTTTCTGTGCTCAGGAGGCTCCTGTTCTGCACCTGAATATCTTCAAAACCGGGCTCATTTTTAATCCAAGCAGAACGTTATCTTGCAATTGAAGTAGGTGGCATTTTCCATAAAACAGTGGTATGTCTAAAAATCAATAAAATATAATGTAGTCAGTGATTTCTTGGGAAACTGTGTATCTCAAGGGTGCTGTAAAGCTAGTGTTTATAACAACTGTAATGAGATGCCTCTCTCCGTAGCCAGGTTTAATATGCTTATAGATGGAAACTTCTTTTTATTGTATTTCAAGTAACATAGAGTTAGGACTCAGATGTTCTTTCCAAAGGACAAATGTAGGTAGGTTGAACAGCAGGCACTCAGTAAGCCTCAGTGTTTGACAGTGCTAGAAATTGGAACTGCCATGCCACTCCAGTTAACTTAGTAGACTGCCTTTGCTATCCTCAGTTTAGAATCTTGTCTTCTAACATCTTCCCCCATCCCTAAAAAAAGTGAACAAAGAGTTAAGTGCTGAGATTATAGGCTAAGCCTCTGCTCCTGGCCTAGACTTTCTTTCATCACTCTTTTGTGCCTCTTTTCTCTCAGTAGTAAAATGGCAAAACTAAATCCCAGACCCCCGGTATGTATTTCATAGTGATGTTATGAGAACTGACAAAATGGATTGAGTTCCTCAGGTGTCAGAACAGTATTAGCTACAGAATAGTTGTAAAAGTGAAGTGACTGTTGAGAGTTCATGTTGTGGAGGGTAAGGGGGAACCCCCCAAAACCAAAACAAAGGTGAAGTGACTGAAGGTCTTGAAATCCCAGACTGCCTGAGCTAGGGCTCTAATGCTTGAACTTGCTGCTAATTTTATTTTGGATGATTTGTCTGGTGTAAATCTGAGTCACCAATTTATTTCACTTTCTGAATAATTTTGTACAAGTAACTATAACAGATGTCTTATATATTCTGTGTAACATTCTTAACTGAATTACATTTTAGTACTTTTATTTACACTAATTTCTTGGTATTCGTGCATTGTCTTATAAGTTTCTTACGGCATGCACCTATGGACTTTGGAGAATGCTAAAATTGTCAGCCTTAAGTGTTCGATTTTTTTCATTTACTTTGATGACTGTGAAGTGGGTAGGATATAATGTTTCCTTCACCAGCTTTCCCGTTACAAACATTTTCCCCTTTTGTGATATGCTGGGTCATTTGCCATTTTGGCGCACTATTTTGAGGCCTCTTTTCCTGTAGCTATTGGCATACAGTTTGCCAAAGTAATGGGGTACGTAGATACTCAGAAATGAGCTTGTACTAATCTACTCAGCAGACATCTCGGAGGTAGATGAGGCCATCGTTCTTCCTTCCTGTGTCTGTAGCAGACCCTGATGATGGATTGAGGCGCTTTGTCCCTGTGGCTGAGGGTGGGGGCTGAATTTTTCTCTACACTGAAAGGCGTGTGGCTCCCACTGACCTCTTGCCTTCCTTGCATCTAGCCCTCAGGGACTAACCCTGTGTGTATTTTTAGGTTGGGTCTGATGTTTATGAAGGGTTGTAGATTTGTGGTTGTCCATGAAGTGATACTTATCTTTAGTTAAAGTAAAACCCTGAATTTGTTTCAGTAGCTATAGTTATATAAGCAGAAATATTAAGTAAATAGGTATTAAAATAAAAATGAATAATCATTTATTGAGTACTAAATATTGTAATGACCCAAGAATGCAGCATGGTAGAGGTATAAGTCGAGTAGACTTGAATTTACATTCCAGCTTTTCCATTTACATACTCTGTCCCCTTAATTAAGTTAATAATGTTTCTGATTGCAGTTTCTTTCTTTTTTATTTTTTGAGTGGGAGTCTTACTCCGTTGCCTAGGCTGGAGTGCCATGGCACGCTCCTGGCCACTGCAGCCTCGACCTGCTGGGCTCTGGCGATCCTTCCACCTCAGCCTTCCCAGTAGCTGAACCACAGGCGCACGCTACCATGCCCAGCTAATTTTTTAAGTTTTATTGTACAGACGAGGTCTTGCCAAGGTGCCTGGACTGGTCTCGAACCCGTGGGCTTAGGCAGTCCACTCGCCTCAGCCTCCCAAAGTGCTAGGATTACAGGCTGAGCCACCGAGCCCGGCCTGCAGTTTCCTTATTTGAAAAATGGCTATATCTCAGGGTGACTGGATTTGAGGACATGGGTGAATAAACCAAGCATAGTGAGTTACCTGATAGACCCTTCTTAAATATTAGTTTCTTCTCCTTTTCTAGCACTGTGTAGAAGGAAGGCCAATTCTAATCTTAGAAAATCTTAGAAATCTTAGAAAATAAGTTTACCATCAGATGTGTGTTATCCCAGTGGGTATTCCATTAGATTGTTTATAGTATTTTTTAAAATTGAAAACTTGCTCTAGATTGTGACATTTCAAAACGTTTATAAATGGAGAGAATGGTATGATGAGTTCTCTCTGTATTCATCACCCAGGTTTAACCATTATCAGTTCAAATCCAATACTGTCACCACCACCATCCTCTCCTCCCCTCTATTGGAATATTTTGGAGCAAATCCCAGACATCATGTAATTTCGTCTATAAAATCATAGATTTTTTTTACTTTATGGAAGAAACTAAAAGCAAACAAATACACTGTGGAAAAAAAAAGGCAGCATTCCTGTAATAATATCTTTTATTGTTCTCTCCCCTGGATTTTTTCAATGTATCTAGTAATTAATTTTCTTAACACTGCTCCAAGTTGAGACCTTATAAGACTTATTTATGCAGTGGGATAAAAAATTGTGTTTCAAGAAGTTTTTCCATAGTTATATGAAAAGCATGTATTTGTATGTGACCTTTACCAGGAGGGTCTTATCCTGAATCCTTGTTTTCACCCCAACCGATGAGTGTGTCATCTTGTCCTCTTCTGCTGGCTTATCTTGTGAATGTAGCTTTAATTAATGAATTTAGCATTAATTTCATACCATAATCTGTCTTAGTACCTATTTTCTTAGACTATAAGCTATTCCAAGTTTGGCGCAGTGTCTGATAGTTACTAGAAAGCCTAGAAAAGAACTACTCTCAAAGATGCACTAAGTAATTTAATGTATTATGATAATGGGTATTTTCAGAAACCTGTTTTTAGAGAAGCTGCGTATTATCAGGAAATGTTTCTTATTTTTCCCATATTTCTGTGTCTAGCTATGGAGTAGAGTGAGATTATACACCCCAGTGTTGACAAGTACTGGGAGAGTCTTCCTTTGGCTACGTAAGCTGAGATCCAGATCTGTAGTTTGCTTTAAGACAGTGAAAGGTTGCCACTACAGCAGTATTATGACTCAGAGGAGAAGATAGCCAGTTGACACGAACCATTCAATTTCTACATGCATTTTCTTGTAGTGGCTTTTGGTTTTTGAATGAAGGGAAATTTAGATTGGCCATTAATTTAGGTTAGTAGCATAAAATAAAAAATAAAAAAAATAAAGATGACAAGTTCTCAGACCTAATTTTGTTAGGTTAGTGCTTCTTTTCTTTTCTTTTTGAGCTACGGTCTTGCTCTGTTACCCGGACTGGAGTACAGTACATGGTCATTGCTCATTGCACCCTTGAACTGCTGGGTTCAAGTGATCCTCCCTCCTCAGCCTCCCAAGTAGCTGGGACTACAGGTGCATGCCACCATGCCTAGCTAATTTTTTGATTTTTTTTTTTGTTGTTGTTGTTATTTGACAGGGTCTTGCTGTGTTGTCCAAACTGGCCTTGAACTCCTGGGCTCAAGTGATCCTCCCATCTCAGCCTCCCAGAGTTCTGGGGTTATTGGTGTGAGCCACCCCACCCAGCCGGTGCTAATTTTAAACTAAAATTTGGTGATCTTGAACATTTGGATTTATGGGTGTTAAAAGATTACAACATGCTGCTGTTAGTCTCCCTGAAATTTTTCTAGGGCTCATGTTTTACTGTGGGAGAACCTTAGGCAAAACATATTTTTTGTTCTCTGTAAGGCCTCTCAGAAGATATGTGATTAGAACGAGTATAAGAGTGAATGATCAATTCCTAGTTCTGCTTCCATTACTGACAGCAGTTTTGCTAATGGGGTTTCCCAAGCTTTCTTTATATTGGGACTTACCTGTTGTTAAAACATTTTTATTCGGGTTTCTTAAGAAATAGCTATTAAGTGAACAAGTTAATACGCTAATAAGTTGTTAACAGCTAATAAGCTAGTAAGACTTGCTTGGCATTAAAAAAATATATGTAAAGAAGTATAATATAGATCAAAAGCCAAACTGTGGACATTTGGAAGCTTCAAAATCTATTTTTATTCTCTTTAGTAAAATAGTTTATATCAGAAAATTTTATTGTTTTATTTCTGACATTTCTCCTTTTCTCCCAGTGAATTTTTAGCAGAAGACAGTCAAGAGAAATTTTGGAATTTTGTAGAAGCTAGTCAAAATATTGGATCATCAGATCATCACGGTAAAGTTGAAGAAAATGCTTTTTTGACTTTGGTGTCTGGGAAAATACTAGGAAAAAGTAGTGGGTAATGGAAAACATTTTTATCTTTAATGACTTGTGTTATTATGGTAGTCAGGAAGAGTCAACATAACACAAATAAATATTTTTGAAGTGGTTTATAACTTTGGCTATAAGCAGTACCTTTGGTTCCTTACCTTCCACCCTGCTTTTGTTCTATCATGATTTTTTATTAAATTGCTGTGTGACTTTTTTGTGGAAGAATTTCTCATTTTAAAACATTTATTACTGGCTGTTGCCTTGCTGAACTATGGTGTGGCCATGTGCTCTTTGAGCTATGGCCAGGCCACATTTTTGTAAGCTTTGGTCCCCTCCCCTACCTTGGGAAGGTTAATCTCCCCTTTCTCTCTTTCTTTAATTTGCTTTCTAAATATATTAAATGCTCTAATCTAAAAAACAAACAAACATTTTGTATTAATAACAATCTGGTTTGATTCACTCTTTTGTTATGAACTAATTATATAGATGGTCTGTTCTCTTTTAAGTTCATTATCATTAAGTTACTACCATTCAGGATGCTTTCCATTTTGGCTGCCAGCCACCTACAGCTTGAGTGTCAGGTGATCAAATTGATGCTGTATCCTGTGTTACTTGTTTACAGTTTTTATGATATGCTTTTCTAACTTGATAAATACCATACAGGGTATAAACATTAATAGTAAAAGTTGCTTGTATGTGAGTAGTTAAAAACCTTGAATGTTAAAGTACATTGACAGGTATGTCTTTATTGAAGAGAAAATGTTTGAAAATGTATGACTGCTGTTGCTATTAATGGACTTGATTAACTTTTAAATTTTCATGAAAATAATACACACTTAAAAAGCCATCCTAATTTCTGTTTTGCAGTGTAGATTCTTAAAGGTTTTGAATGAACATCTGTAAATTTTGCTAGTTTAGAGTTGAATGAAGTTTTCAAAAAATCATTTTTTAAGAGTTCGTAGGCCGGGCTCGGTGGCTCAGCCTGTAATCCCGCGCCTTTGGGAGGCTGAGGTAAGTGGATTGCTTGAGCCCGCGGGTTCGAGACCCGCCTGGGCAACTTGGTGAGACCTCATCTCTACAATAAATAAAAAATTAGCCGGGCGTGGTAGCGCATGCCTGTAATTCCAGCTACTTGGAAGGCTGAGGTGGAAGGATCGCTGGAGCCCAGCAGGTTGAGGTGACAGAGTGAGACTCCAACTCAAAAAAAAAAAAAAAAAAAGAGTTCGTAGAAAATTTATCAAATTTGGTTTATAATACAATTTGAACTCTGACATATAAAGTGAAATTTCTTTAGTATATGTGATATATATTCTTGGTTAAACTTATGGGAGTATGAAGTGACCATAAAGATATACTAAATGGTTTATTCATTTGAAATGTTATTTATATTGGCAACATTTTGAGGTATTTCTGGTCTCTTCTTTTTTTTTTTTTTGAGTTGGAGTCTCACTCTGTCGCCCAGACTGGAGTGCAGTGGCCACTCCCGGCCACCGCAGCCTCGACCTGCTGGCTTCCGGCGATCCTTCCGCCTCAGCCTTCCAAGTAGCTGGAACTACAGGCGCGCACTACCACGCCCGGCTAATTTTTTGATTTATTGTAGAGATGAGGTCTCGCTTGCCCAGGCGGGTCTCGAACCCGCGAGCTCAGGCAATCCACTCACCTCAGCCTCCCAAGGCGCGGGATTACAGGCTGAGCCACCAAGCCCG
>CAUYQG010010356.1:0-11568 GCA_963574415.1 Tarsius wallacei
CCTCTGTGGAAAGCAGTGTGGCGATACCTAAAAGCTCTAAATATCAACCTCCCATATGACCCCGCAATCCCCCTACTGGGAATATACCCTGAAGAACTCAAATCACTCTATAAAAAAGATACCTGCACACGTATGTTTATCGCAGCATTGTTCACAATAGCAAGAACCTGGATGCAACCATGCTGTCCATCAAAAGAGGACTGGATTTAAAAAATATGGTACATATACATGATGGAATATTTCGCAGCCAAAAAAAGAACAAAATCATGAATTTCGCAGCAACCTGGATGTAACTGGAATCTATAATACTGAGCGACCTCTCACAGAAACAAAGATCTGAGTATAACATGTTCTCACTCATATAGTGAACCTTGAACATCCAATGTATTACTATAAGAACATGACTGACAGTGGTGGGAAACTATGGGGGGGAGACGAAGGGAGATGGGATTAACAGTAGTCAATATCTGTCTGGGGACGGGGGGACACCTCTTATCAACAAGCGTGCCTGAATGAAGCATATTTGTATACCTAACCCTTCTGTACCCCACAATATCATAATAAAAAATATTGATTAAAAAATAAGAGGCAGAAAGAGAGATGGAAAAGCATGAGAAAAAAATCTTTATTGTGGTTTTCCCGGGAAATATTGGACACTGTAGGGCAAGTAACTGAGCAGGCTTTAGATTGTATAGTTTGAGTAAATTTGGCAGGCTCTGGACTATAGGGATGATCCTTAGTTGTGTAGTACCTGGTCCTGGGGTGTAAAAGTCAGATAGAGAGAGTGGTCTGTAGTATGGATTCTGTATTGGTTAGTGTGCACATGAAAGGCATCGTTTTTGGTGAGTCCATCTCTGAGAACTGGCTGGTCTTGGGAGGAGCCATCTCTTCCCAGTCAGCAAGGCCCTAGATGTCAAAGCATCAAGAATACAGAAAATACAGTAATACACAAACAAAATATGGAAACATTACCTCCATTTAGGTCCTTTTATCTTCCCCACATTTAAATATCATTGTCTTAATTCCAGCAAAGACTCTCCTACCCCACCAAGCTAAGCCTCATCAGTGACAGAGAATTAAAATCCTTCCTAGACATCCAAACCTTAAAAGAATATGCTGCCTGCAGACCAGACCTTCTGGAGATGATTAAGAAGGTGTTGAACACATTAAAAAAAAAAAAGAACAGACATACATCACAAAAGTACAGACAAGCACAGAGTTACCAGAGCATATAGGGCACTCAAAAAAATGAAAATACACACATATGTAAATACAAAAGTATAAAGGAAGCAAAGCAAGCCTCTTAGTTGACAGAGATTAACTCTCACTTTCAATAATTAATTTGAATGTAAATGGACTAAAAGCACCACTAAAAAGACATAGAGTGGCAAACTGGATAAAGAAGCATGATCCAACAGTCTTATACCTCCAAGAAACTCATCTCACTGCAAAGGACACCCACAGGCTCAAAGCTAAAGTCTGGAAAATGAACTTTCAGGCAAATGGAAACAGAAGAGAGCAGGTGTAGCTATTCTGATATCAGACAAAGCAAACTTCAAGCCATCAAAAGTTAAAAAGGACACTACATAAATGATAAAAGGCTCAATCCACCAGCAAGAAATAGCCATCTTAAACATATATACACCCAACACAGGAGCACCAGGCTTTATAAAACCACTACTAAATAAACTAAGAGAGGACGTTGACACTCACACAATCATAGTTGGAGGCCTAAATACCCCACTAACAGCCTTAGACAGATCATTGAGGCAACAAACAAACAAGGAGATCCAGAACCTTAACCCAACACTTAAGCAAATGGAACACTCCACCCAATATCTACAGAGTATACATGAATCAAGTGTGAACAAATTTCAAAAGATTTAAATAATATCATACATCTTTTCAGGTCACGGTGGAATAAAAATAAATATCTCTACCAAAGGTACCCCAAAACACACAAAGACATGGACACTAAATAACATGCTGCTGAACAACTTCAGGATCAACACGGAAATCAAGAAAAAAATAAAAAAGATTCCTGGAAACAAATGAAAACAAAGACACATCTTATCAGAATTTCTGGGATGCCGTAAAAGTATTAAGATGAAAAATCATAGCATTGCATGCACACATCAAGAAAATAGAAAGATCACAAGTAAACAGCCTAACGTCACAACTAAGGGAGCAGGAAAGGCAATGTCATCTAAATTCTAATTTCAGTAGAAAAATCCAGATCACTAAGACAAAGTCACAATTGCAGGATATAGAAAACAAAAATATCATAGAAAGGATCAACAAGACAAAAAGCTGGTTTTTTGAAAGGCTAAATAAGATTGGTGGACCCCTGGCCAGATTGATTTTAAAAAGAGAGAGAGAGAGAGAGAGAGAATCCACATAAACACAATTAGAAATGTGGAAGACAAAATTAAAACTGACCCTGAAGAAATTTAAAAAAGATTATCAGAGATAGCAGAGATATGCAAATAAACTAGAAAATCTAAAGGAAATGGAGTATTTTCTGACATCACACAACCTCCCAAGGTTAAAACAAGAAGAAATTGAAACTCTAAAAAGACCAATAACAATCTAGGATATCAACTCAGTCATAAGAAACCTCCCTGCCAAAAAAAGCTCCAAACCAGATGACTTCCCAGCTGAATTCTACAAGACATACAAGAAGGAGCTGATACCAATTTTGTTGAAAGTATTCCAGGCAATCAAGAACAATGGAATTCTCCCCAACTAATTTTATGAAGCTAACATCATACTGATACCCAAACCCAACAAGGAAAGAGAATTACAGGTCAATCTCCTTGATGAACATATGCAAAAATTCTCAACAAGATTCTAGCAAATCAGATCCAACAACACATCTCAAGGATCATCCACCATGACTAGTTGGGCTTTATTACCAGGAAGCAGGGTTGGTTCAACATTCACAAGATCATAAATGTAATTCAGTATATTAACAGATGCAAAACCAAGAACCACATGATCATATTATATACAGAAAAAGCATTCTTCAAAATCCAGCATCCCTTCTTGATAAAAACCCTTGAGCACCTAGGCATAGAAAGAACATTCCTCAAAACAGTAAGAGCCATCTATGATAAGCCCATAGCCAACATTTTGCTCAATGGGCAGAAGCTGGAAGCATTCCCCCTAAGAACTGGAACAAGGCAAGGACACCCACTCTCACCCCTCCTATTCAATACTGTGCTGGAAATCCTAGCCAGAGCAATTAGGCAAGAGAAGGAAATCGGGGGTATCCAAATATGAAAAAAGGAAGTTAAGCTATCCCTGTTTGTGGATGATATGATTCTATACCTTGAAAACCCTAGGGAGTCTGTCAAAAAGCCTCCTCACACTGATAAATGACTTTAGTAAAGTTTTGGGATACAAAATCAACATGCAAAAGACAGCTGTATTTCTATACACCAGCAACAAGCAGGCAGAGAGCCAAATAGAAAGCACAATAGCCACACAAAAATGAAATACATTGGCATCCACCTAACTAGAGAAGTGAAAGACCTTTACAACAAGAACTACAAAACGCTGCTTGAAATCAATGATGACACAAACAATGGAAAAACATTCCATGCTCATAGATTGGAAGGATTAATATCGTTAAGATGTCCATCCTACCCAAGGCAATCTACAGATTCAATGCAACCATCAAATGACCAGCATCATTTTTTGCAGACCTGGTAAAGACAATACAGAAATTCATGTGGAAACAAAAAAGAGCACAAATAGCCAAAACAGTCCTCAGCAAAAGAAACAAAGTGGGAGGTATAATATTCCAGACTTTATACTTTATTACAAGGCAACAGTAACCAAGACGGCCTGGTATTGGTACAGGAATAAGCATATAGACCAATGGAATGGAACAGAGATTCCAGAAGTAAAAACATGGTCTCTTGACTAACTCATCTTTGACAAACCCACCAATGACAATCACTGGGGAAAGGAGACCATATTTAGCAAATGGTTTTGGGGAAACTGGTTAATCACATAAAAAATAATGAAACTGGACCTATCACCATATACAAAAATAAACACAAAATAGATCAAGGACCTAAATGTTTCTCAAACTATAAGAATTTTGGAAGAAAATGTAGGAAACACCCTTATGCACATCAGAGTAGGCAACAGATTCTTGACAAAATTCCTAAAAGCTAATGCCATGAAAACTAAGATAGACAAGTGGGACCTCATCAAACTGAAAAGCTTTTGCACAGCAAAAGAAACCATCAAGAGAGTAAAGAAACAACCCACTGAATGGGATAAAATATTTGCAAATTATGCATCAGACAAATATGCAAAACAAAGGCCTAACATCCAGGATCTACAAGGAACTCAAATGGAGTAGGGGGAATAAAAAATCAAACAACCTTATTACAAAGTGGTCAAAGGACATGAACAGACACTTCTCAAAAGATGACATACAAGCAGCCAACAGACACATGTAAAAATGCTGAGCCTCCCTAATTATCAGAGAATGCAAATCAAAACTACAATGAGATACCACCTAACTCCGGTAAGGATGGGTATCATTAACAAGTCAAAAAATATCATCAAGCCTGTAATCCCAGCACTGTGGGAGGCCAAGGTGAGAGGATTACCTGAGTCCAGGGATTCCAGACCAGCCTGGCAATTTGGTGAGACCTTCTCTCTACAACATATATAAAAAATTAGCCAGGCGTGGTAGAGCGTGCCTATAGTTCTGGCTACTTGGAAGGCTGAGGCAGAAGGATTGTTGGAGCCCAGCAGGTCAACTCTTGGGTGGCCGTGAGTGTGCCACTGCACTCCAGCCTGGGCGACGGAGTGAGGCTCCAACTCAAACAAACAACAACAACAACAACAACAACAAAAACAAAACATGCTGGTGCAGGTGTGGAGGAAAGTGAATACTTCTACACTGTTGATGGGAATGCAAGCCGGTTCAACCTCTAAAGAAAACAGTGTGACAATTCCTAATAGCGCTAAGAATTGACCTTCCATACATTTCAGCATTCCCCCTCCTGGGAATATACCTGGAGGAACATAAATTGCTCTACACAAGAGATACCTGCACATGCATGTTTATGGCTGCATTATTCACAATAGCAAAAATATGGAACCAGTGCTACTGCCCACTGAAAGTGGATTGGTCAAAGAAAATGTTGTACATATACACAATGCAGTATTACATAGCCATAAAGAAGAACACAATCATGGACTTCACAGCAAATTGGATAGAGTTGGAGACCATTATACTAAGTCAACTATTATAGAAACAATAAACTGAATAAAGCATGTTCTTACTCATAAGTGGGCCTTGAATACTAGTCACATTAGCACAAGGGTGGAATCAGGATCACTGGGCACTGTCAGGGGTGGGAGAGGGGGAGGAGTGGGAGAACATGACAACAAAAACGGTACCTGGTATACTACCAAGGAGAATGAGGGCCAGTCAGAAGCCCAAACTTCACCTGCATGCAGCCTACTTATGTAGTTAACCCTCACTTGTACCTTATATGTCTTTAATTTAAAAAAAGAAAAAGAAATAATAAAATAAAAATAATTGTCTTGAGTATCAGGTGATATTATATTTTTGTTTCAATCATCAAATATAATTTAGAATACTCATGAAGATATTCTATTTTATGTACCCATATTTCTGCTCTTTCTATTGTTTTTTTCTTCCTTCCAGTAGCTCTAATTCCTTCTTTTATCATTTCCTCTCTATTTGAAGAATCTTTTAAAGCAAGTTTTTAAGGGGAGGTCTACTAGTGACCAATTCTTTCAGTCATCTTTCATGTGAGAATGTCTTCTTTTCCACTTTATTCCTGAAGGATAGTTTCATCAGATATAGAATTCATGTTTGACAGCTTTTTCTTGAAAATGATAAAGCACTTAAAAATGTGCCACTTCTTTCTGGTCTTTGTGGCTTCAGATGAGAAACCTGCTATAATTTGAACTGGTGATCCCATATATGGAATATGCCATTTGTCTCTATTTCTGTTCAGATCTTTTTCTTTGCCATTACTTTTCAGAAGTTTAATTATGATATGTCTTGGTGTGGACTTTTGGGGGGTTATCTTTTTGGAGTTTGCTCAGCTTCTTGAAAGTTTTTAGCCATTATTTCTTTAAATATTTTTTTATTATCACTCTCTTTTTCTTTTATTTCTGGGACTCCAGTGATACCAATGTATGATTTTTGTTATTGCTCCACAGGAATATGTCTTTAATCATTGTTTTAGTCTATTTTATCTCTATTCAGACTGGGTGAGTCCCAGTGACCTGTCCTCAAGTCAGACGGTCCCGACTAAATCTATCCTCTGTCATCTCCACTCTATTATTGAACCCACCTAACAAGTATTTAATTACTATTTTGTATTCTTTGGTGTTATAATATCTAGTTGGTTCTTTTTTTATAACTTCCATTTATTTGCTGAGAATTTCTAGTTTTTTCATTTGTCATAAGATAATTTTTTAGTTGTTTGTTAAAGCATTTTTGTGATGGCTGCTTTAAAATCCTTGTCAGATAATTTCAACATCTGATTCATCTTAGTTTTGGCATTTGTTGATCATTTTTTCTCATTAACGTTGTGGTTTCCCTGGTTTTTGTTAAGATGGGTGATTTTTTTTAAAAGCAGGATTTATTGAGAGGACAGAAAAGCTCCCACAGTGGAAGGGGATCCGAACGGGTTGCCCAATGATGGGTGATTTTAAAAATTGCATGCTACATATTTTGTCTATTATTTTAGGAGGCTTTGGATCCTATTTAGGTATTTTATTATAGCAGGCAGCCACCCTGTTTAGATACAGCATACAGGTCCTGATCTACTTTCGTGGATTCTGGTTTTAATGACAATCTTAGAGCCTTTGAAGTGCTATTTTATCAACTTGATTTATCTTATGCTGCTGGAGCTCCCACTAGTTTCTGCTGGTGTTGCTAGGTGGGCAGAAGGAGTTTCCTCAGGCCATCCCATGAGAGTGAAAAACATTTCCTGGGCCATGCCACTTGCTGGTGCTACCAGCTACTTGGTTTCTCTTGGTGGAGGATGGGAGTACCAGGCCTGATGAGGAAGGAAAGCATTTTTCTTGGCCCCTTAATGTCAGTGAGTCTTTCAGTTGATCTCCCCTGCCGATGCTTCCAGTTTCACCTGGGATTGTCATTAAGATTCCCATTTCATCCAGGTGAAAAGTTGAATCTACCTTGGCTGCTTTCTCTTGCTAGGAAGGGAGGGGATCAGAAGACAGTAGGCCTAGGTAGACTTCTTCTTTTGAGTTGGGGTCCTTAGCTGCTAAACTGCTAAGTTTTCCTCCAATCCTAGAGTCCCTAACCAGTCCACCCTCCTCTTTCCATCTTTCAGAATTCTCTTTTGTTAGCTCATGGGATTGTCTTATCATTATCATGGAGTTCTTACCACTTTGTCCACTAGAAACAAGTTTATGTCTTCTTACCTGAATCTGAAGTTTTCATATGTTTACTTTTAAGAATTTGTATTTTTTGTTTAGATTATCTATTAAATCTTTATTGCTATATTTTCCTGTTATTTATATAAAATGCATTAAAGCCCTTGTCTACTAAATTTCCTCTGTTTTAAATATCTAGAATGGATCATTTTCTAATCTGACATATACAGTGCTTACAATGGCTTGACTGTGACTAGTGTTACACTCTTTCCAAAAATCATGTTAGAATTTGAATGCAATGTTTGGGCTAGAAACTCCTTCCACATGGGTTAGTTATGCCTCTCTGGTTTCACATTTATTAGGAGTATGTCTTAAGGATCAGAATATTTTCCTGGGACAAGTTAGAACTGATGGTGTTAAGTTATCAAATTTGGAAGCCTACTGAGATATCAAGATGGCCTCTTTATGGCATAAAAATTATTGAAAAGGGTAGTGCCTTTTCTGGAGGTCTGTTAAGGGAAACATCATGGGATTTAAAAGCTAGAAATATTCTTTAATTAAGACAAATCACTGACTATTTTGAGGTTGGAGGGGCTTTGACATCACATGATACTGCCCAACAAATTTAAATGTCTCATCTGCTTCTATAGCCCTCAACAGGCACCATAGAAAAGCAGACCTCATCCTACTACTATTCAAGACCTTAGTTTTGAATCACTTTCCTTATCCTACATTGCGTAATCTGTTTCCTATTCTCCTGATTGCAGACCTTACCACTGGTCTCCTTTATTTGGCCACACCCCTGGTTCATCTGGATTCAACATTTTTATTTCATTGGCCGCAATCTCAACTGTTCCTCTGGCTATGCTGTCTTTGACTGCTTTGGGTAACTTGTTACCCTACCTTGTTGGGTCCAAAGTGTCCTTCAGGCTACGTGGCCACCTTCCCTCAGGGTCCTATGAAAGTGCTCCACCAGGTTTCTTCCAAGCTCTAGGAGTGGGATCATAATTGGTAGGAGGGGTGCATCTAGGAGACCTTTACAGGTCTCTTTATAGAGAGGGCATTCAATCCTGACTATAATAGTAATATGCTTTTTTTTTTCTGATCCAGCATCTCTCTGGGGGATTATCCCTTCTAAATTAGTTCATGTGATTCAGATGGTGAAAACCATATCATTTGCCACATTTACAGGGTTGAGAAAATGACGTAGGTCTGGCTAATTAGAGTCCTTCCTTCTCTGGGCTATAGTAATTATCCTAGGATTGGTCATTAAAAGTCTGGCCAATGAAATTCCTTCTTGGTATTTTTGCTGGAACTATTAGGGAAAATGTAGCACTTTTCTCTTAGACCAAACACACTAATGGACCATGTAAGCCTGAAACTGAGAGAGACCAACTTTATTACCACAAACCCAAGGGTGAAATGCAGCAAAGAAAGAAGCAGAACCAAAAGATGGAGAGATGCAGCTCTAAGTCATACCAGTATTTAGACACACTGGTGACAGTTCAAGGCCTGGGTCCAGCTATATCTGCATACAGTTGTACTTTTTTATTTCCCCTTTTGTTTTATACCACTTTTGATTGGGCTTCTGTCGCTTACAACCAAATGAGTTCTTACTTTTCAAATTTCATCTTAGGAAAACATTGATGTAAATGAGCTAGGGTAATTTAAATATGTTCATGCTAGGTGAAGTCATGGAATTTATGAAGATGTTATTGAGACAAATTATAACTTCCTGCCTCTTTTCTGCCCTCCCTACAATTCATAAATTTCTAGAAGACTACAGATAAATGATATAGGTTAGGCCTATTTGAGTTGCCTGTATCTGATTTGGAAGACATTCTTCTTAGTCTTCTCTTGGATCTTCTGGAGATTTTTCTTGCCGAAGATTTAGACTCCTTGAAACAGTCCATAGGACTGGGTGCAGTGACTCAAGTCTATAATCCCGACGCTTTGGGAGTCCATGGCAGGAGAATCTCTTGAGCCCAGGTGTTCAAGACCAGCCTGGGCAATATAGGGCAATCTTGTCTCCACAAAGAAAATTAGCCGGGTGTGGTGGCACATTCCTGTAGTTCTAGCTACTCAGGATACTGAGGTGGAAGGATAACCTGAGCTCAGGAGATCGAGGCTGCGGTGAACCGTGATTGTGCCACTGCACTCCAGCCTTGGTGACAGAGGGAGACCCTGTCTAAATTTAAAAAAAAAAAAGAAAAGAAAAGAATCCATAGGACTTGGGATCATATGCCACATATGGCACCTTTAAGAACCAAGGTCGTAAGGAGTGCACAAGGATTGCATGAGGAGAAAAGACAGCCATGGCCATACGACTGTGTCTAAGGTAATCCTGTCTAGAGTCTGTGAGTTCACATTATTTGATTTTGAGAAGGCAGTATAGTCAAGTGTAAAGAACCAGAGTTTTGGAATCACAGAGATTTGTTTTCTAGGTCTATCTCTGCCACTTCTTAGTTGAGGGATCCTGACAAAACTACTTCCCTGACCCTCAGTTTCTCCAACTATAAAATGAAGAGTATACCCTGCAAGGTTGTTTGTGAAAAGTAAATAAGGTATCAACACCTATAGTAAAGGTGGCTACAACCTTTCTATTTCTGATGAATAGTCCTGTTATTCTTGCTACCTGCCATTCATTCCCCACACAGTTAAAAATTAACATTATTGAGACACAATTTATGTACAAGTGATTCAATTTGATAGTATGATTTGATGTTTTGATGGTACAATTTGACAGCAAAGTTTGATGAGCTTTGACAGATGTACACACCTTTGAAAACACCACTACAATCAAGATACAGAACACTTTCATCATTCACAAAAGGTTCTTCATGCTCCTTTGCAATCCAGTCATCTTTGCACATCCAGCCCCATAGTTGAAGTGACTTTTCAAACATGTAACTCAGATAATGTAAGTCTTCTATTGCATGTCCTGCAATGACTTCCTATCTCTCAGGAAATTAAATCTATTTTTTTACCATGTCCTTTGTGTTCTGAATCTTGTATGTGTGTGTGTGTGTGTTCCTTTGTGTTCTGAATCTTGTATGTGTGTGTGTGTGTGTGTGTGTGTGTGTGTGTGTGTGTGTGTATGTTTTCTGAATCTTGCCACCTCATATCATATGGTCCTCCTAAGATTACTATGTTCCAGCCACACTGGCCTCCTTTGTGTTCACAAAACCTCCCAAGACCTTTGCTGTTGCTTTCTCTGTTTGGCATCCTCTTCCTCCAATTATAATTACCTCATTGGTTTGTCACCTTTCAGGTCTCAGCTTAAATGCAACTCCTTCAGAGAAATACATTTAAAAAATGAACTCCTCTAATTACTCTTTCTCAAGGCATTCCTAAATACCCTATTTATTTCCTTCAAAGCCTTCATTTCATGTATGTATGTGTGTATGTATGCATGCATGTATTTATTTTTATTTGGATACATGCAGTGTCTGTCTCACTCAGTTTACTACAATCTCCATAGTAGAGAGAGCATGAATCTCTTACCCCTCATTTCATCTGCACTTAGCAGGCACTCAGGAAATATTTGTTGAACAACCTAATGATGCATTAATAATACCTAGAAGAGTGCCTGGCATATAGCATGTGTGCAAAAAAAAAAAACCATTAGTTTCCCCTGCCAATTTTTATCTCACCTTCTTCAACTTGATAAAGGCCATGTATGAAAAACCTACTGCTAACATCATACTCATTGATGAAACACTGAAGGATTTTCCTCTAAGATTAGGACTAAGAAAAAAAAATGCCCACTTTTAACACTTCTGCTCAACATAACATTTGGAAGTTCTAGCCAGAAAAATTTGGAAAGGAAGGAAGGAAGGAAAGGCATCCTAATTGAAAAAGAAGGAATAAAATTATCTCTTTTCACAGGTGACATGATCTTATATTTAGTAAACACTAAAGATTCCACAAAAAGAAATTGTTAGAGCTAATAAATGAATTCAGCAAAACTGCAGGATAAAACAGACGCGTGAAAAAGCGCTCAGTCTCACTACTCATCAAAGAAATGCAAATCAAAGCCACACTGAGATACCACCTAACTCCTGTAAGAATAGCCATCATTAATTTTAAAAAGAAAGAAAAAAGAAAAGAAAACAGAAAAACAAAAGGAAAAAAGCAAAGAACTGCTCTTTGAAAGACTAA
>CAUYQG010010358.1:0-16455 GCA_963574415.1 Tarsius wallacei
GGGGGAGGGCGATGGGATTAATGGTGGTAAATATCTGTCTGGGGATGGGGAGACACCTCTTATCATCAAGGGTGCCTGAACGAAGCATTTTTGTATGCCTAACCCCTAACTGTACCCCATAATACCATAATAAAAAATAAAAAAAAAAAGTTCCTAACATTCCTAAAAAAGTCTTATCAATTTTCAGATTGATTTTAATGAAATTAGAGCCCGTCTAGAATACTGATTTATTCTACCTGTGTAACTTTTGGTATTGTGCTGAGTCTAATGATCTTAAGTTAGAAATTCTTAGCTACAACAACAAAGTCTAGTATCTTAGTGATCATCTTTTTTTCCTATTTAATGTTTCTATAAATATATAAAATATATACAATATAAAAATACAGAGAATATTATGGTGACTCAGGAATCTTATGACAAGCTTTAAATAAAACCTTGTTAATTTATTAATCTGAGAAGTTGCCTTAACAATTAGGATAAAATTTTGTGGAGAAAGGGGAATGAAAATATGCATTCAATGAGAAAAAGGAGTAATGTAAATTTCCAAACCTCAAAGAGCAGGTTCATGTATTTTTTACAAGGACAATGGTGATATCTTTATATATATATCACTCCATAAATTTTGTCCTTTGTAACATTTAAAACTTATGACAAAGAGTTTTAGATACGTGAAGGGTAAATAGTTTCTCGAAATTTACTTTAGGTTCTAAAAATAAGATAGATAAAAACCACTGAACCGATCTTACACTGAGCAAAGTAAGACCACAGGAGACTCTAGCCAGGAACTGAAATCACGTGGTCCCTGGGGGAGCTGAAGGAAACTAGGGTTTGATGAGGTCTGGGCACTGGAGAAGGAGGCCTAGTAACTCCGTCCCTTTGCACATACTGGCTTTGTGATCTGTAACCCTGATCTGTTTCTTCTTGGCCTCGGCATTTCTTCCCCTTGGGAAAGCAATGAAAAAAGATTTGAAATTTGGGACTTGTTATGTTCTAGATCGGCCAAATGTTTTTAAAAAACTCTTCCCAATGTGGCTTTTCTCCAACATAGGTGTTTTAGTGACCTCTGATCGTACAAAGAAGAGAAAAATAATTTGAAGAAGAAATCTTTTAAAGATTATAGGAAAGAAAAAGCATGAAAGAAGGGCAGAATATTTCTCATTTGGAAGAAAAATACTTCCAGATTGTATCTGTTTTTTTAAAGGTTCTGTGGGTGGATATCCAGAGATACTCCTTGATGTAAAAATTCAGCCCCCCCAGAAATTCAGCTCTGGATAGCTATCATTGCTGCAGGACAGACAGAGGCCCTGGATATGACTTAAACCACTTAAACTCTCATTCCCAGGTTCTGGGCTCACCTTAGATGAGTTCCAAGACTGCTTTGTCAGGCATCCAAAAAAGACCTAACTGCATTTGGGTCAATTTGAACCGAGGAAATGGATAATTATATACTAAGAAATCACCATTCCTCTTTTGTGTACTGGCAGGCTTGAAACTGAAGACACCTTCTTCCTTTAACTTTTTTTTTTTTTAATGTAAATCACAATAAAGAATGAAACAGTGAAAACAAAACCCCAGAGTAAAAGAAAAGACAATGTGTACTATGTGCTGAATTATGTAACTGTCCTGCCCAGGAGGGGATAAGGTCCCATTTTTCCCCTGACTCTGGCATTCCAATATTCTCAACCCATCATTAGCTTGACAGTGACTTTTTAGCTTCTACTTCTAAAGAACGGGAGCATCAAAAGCTGCTTTCCTCCCTGAAAACAATGCCACCAAAACATACCATCACCCCAGTGGAAAAATAAGATGGCCCAATTCTTCTAACACCTTACAGTTCAATTAGCATCCTCAAACTTCAACAAAAAAGGGTGCCATCTTATTCTCTCTTCCAACTAAAAGAAAAGCCAGCTCAAAAAGGAGGAGGGGAAGGAGACAAGGAAGAGAAGGGAAGATATGGGAGAGAGGGAGGGAGAACGAGAGAAGGAGGGAAGAAAGGGGAAAAAAAGAAAATACTGTCTCAATTCTAAATGCAATACTTGATTATAAAGAAAACCTCTGAGCACTAAAGTGATGAGCTCAGCTTCCTCTTCTTTACTGCTCTCTGTCTCTCACAGATTATTGCACATGGGACTTGGTAGTTATCAATCACTCTGTATATATATTTTTTAATTTCCCCTTTTAAATGTGAGCTTGAGTTGCCCACAGAGAAACTTTGTTATGATCAGTGGTTCTTTCTTTTGAAACACCAGGGTTGACCTTTTCTGCTCCCTTCATCACGAGTCCATGTGTCCCTGTTCTCTGGTTTCTCTTCAGTCGAGCTGTGTAAAAAACAATCTAGGGTTTGTTTCTTCTCTGCACATCCATGTCAGTCCCTCCTATTTACCTCTTCAAAACAAGAGCTTTTTTTTCCTTTTCTTAGAACCATATCTGGTGTGATAACAGCACCACCCATCCTCTCTGAGACCACAGGCAGAGCTGAATGTAGTGAACCAAGACTTACAAACAAGGGTGTAGACCAGAGAATATGCTGGGCCAGAGGAGGAGAAAGAAAGTGAGAAGAAGCAGCATAGTTTCAAGTGAGAAGGGAGAGGGAGCAGCCAGTCCTCCAAAAAAAACAAGAAGCAAAACCCCAAACTCAAACCTCATGAAACTGTCCTGAGGCTGAAGACTTAAAAGGCATGTTTACTGCAAATTTTAGAGACTTCTCTCCTTGTTCTGAGGTACTCAAGCGTTATACACCCAAATCCTCGTAAGTTCAGAAGTAGAGTCCAGGGGAGGCGTTGGATTGTTCTCTCAGTCTCTGCAAGTGATGGGACTAAGTGCTTTTTAGGATACCCTTGGGGTTAGGTTTTGTGAAATAGTTAGGCTGGCCTGGCTTTCTGGGGACTCTAAGCAAACTGAAAGAAAATGGGGCAGGAATAAATAAAGGCAAGTCTGTGTGCTTTTTCCAGTGTGGACTTGGCAAATGCCAAAAGTAGTTTAAATATCAACTTCCCATCTTCTAATATTATGGAAACCCGTGGTGATGGTGGGACAGGAGGCTCACTAACCACACTGGGGTGAAGAAGAAGTCCCCCACAGAGCTGAAGCTGGTCAGCAAAAGTTCAGGGAGACCTGGATCCTTGTCCCTCAGTGAAAGTCCCTTGGGTGTAGCAGTCCACCGCTGAAAGGGGATGAAATGTTAGAATGCTGGGTCAATTCAGAGGAAGTAGAGGGGGAAGGGGCAGCTCTACTCTCTATCGATATTAACTGCTCATCCTAGATATGACCTAACATCAAAAACTGCAAATACAACCAGCTGCCTGTTGCTCCCACGTGGTTCAGTTTTTGCTATTTATAGAGTAGTATAAATGTCTCTGGTGCTACTATGAACCAGGGTGCTGAGCATCAAATGCTCCTGGAAGAGCAGCCAGCAGTGTTTTGTATTCATTGGATGTTATCTAATAAAAACTTCATGCAAAAGTAGTGTACTGTTATTGACTCTAGATATTATCTGATAATAATAATCTTGTTAAGTTCTTGTTTGGATCAGATCACTCTGTGAGGGGGGAAAGTTGGCTATGCCTGTCTTAAAAGCAAAATTCTTTCTCTATTCTTCCTCCTTCCCTCCTCTCCAACAATACTTTCTTCACCTTGGGAAAATATGGATTCTTCATCAGCTGTTGCACAGTCCTGGGATCTTATGGTTGACTTTATGTTGACAATATTAATGTCAATAAAGGCATATTTTTCCTAAAAACTTAGGAGTATGTGTTCCTTATGAAATAAGAAAGAGAGTTCAGTGTTTCTGTCCTCTCTTTACCGACAGGGAGATTAAGGACAAAGAAACTAGGTGAATAGTCAGTAGGGTATATGTAACATGGCAGTGTCACTGGAGCAAACTGAAACACTTTGGAAGAACCAGTGAGTCAAAATTTGTGGAAACTCATGCCAAGGGAGTTCACACATGGATGACTGAGGTGCTCCATCTAAATGAAAAGAAAAATATGTATGTAAAAAAGTCTAAAGTGCAGGTATCTAACAGGCAAAATGGAAGGGGTTTGCTGCATTGACACCAATTTCTCAAATATTCTATTTTCTATGCTGAGCTCTGCAGTCTCAGAGAACACAGTCCAGGCATTAGGCTTGCAGCATAGGATCTAGGTCTTGTGTATCTGTTTTTAAGCCCATCCATCTTGCTAGATTGCAAGATCCTATAAGGCAAAGGTCAAGCAAGACCGTTGTGGAATCAGTGTTCCATAGACATTTTTAAATGAATAATTGATGCCCAGCAGTTCTCTAGGCAATAGTGATCGGAGACTCAAGGAGATTCTTTTCAATATTGAAATAGTGGCATGATATCTGAGAGAAAATAGTGGGTGGTCATAGGTGTCAGGATGATTGGGAACACTTCTTTGCCCTACAATGACCTTTGTCTCACCTTCCAATATAAGGCAGAAGAACCATCATGACACAGGGTCTAATGATGGTTTTTATGTTTGGAATGATTTGAAGGATTTGTGTTGTCTTCCAAGAGATGCAGCCCCCAGGTCCTGGTAAAAGAGAGGCAAATAGACATTTTCTCACATAAATTAGTCAATGAATCCACGAGTTCTACAGTTGAAGAGCTGTCCTTACATGGTGCTGCCTGCCCATTAATGGAATGTTGGATGTTCAAATTTTATTGACAGGACAAGACTTCCCTAAAAGGATCCCTCTGAAGGCAACTCAAAGAGTGCCAAAGCAATGTGTTTATAACAATAATAAACGTTTCCCCATCACTTTCTTTCGAGTTCCTTCACCTCAGTTTTCTGCTGCTCTATTTCTTTTTCCTAGTTTTTCTCTCATTTTTATGTACTAAGAGAAAAATGTAGAAGATACTTAATAGGAACATTAAAAACGAAAGGAAAATATCATGGTAGGGAAATCTGTAATGGTTTGGTGAGAAAAGAAGACCTTGCTCCTGGCATTTTCTGGGTAGGATGTTTCACTGATTCCTAATACACACATTAAGCCCCTTTAGGAGTAATATTTAGTTCCCTTTTCTTTATACACACTGGGATGGGGGCAAATGGGAACGGAACTTGTGGTAAAGACTACCTTGCCACAGCAGGACCCCACCCTGCTCACCTTCCGCTGGATCTACAGTAGTTGTAAATACATCATGGATGGTAAATGTGGGGCTTCCTGTTCTGCAGTAAGCATTGCCACACTACTATCTCCAGTGAAATGGACCGGAATGTAAAATTTACACCTCTTTTGAAATGTGATGAAGCAATGCAGAATTCAGAAATAGGATGACTACATTTTTCTGTACTATGTTGCAGTCCTTTGCACAACGTTTAGGAACATAACATGAGCAACCCACAAAAGAGGGAAATAGAATATCTGAGGTTGTTGGCTGGCAGGCTGCAAGGTAAAGAGCAGAACAGCAAATGCTCCACCTAGCCAGCATCCTCTTGCAGTTGTTACTCCTGTCACCAAGTTTCTACTGCTCTCTCCACTTCCATTATTATTTCCCATCATCCATCCATCCAACCACCCACCTAAGCAGTCATCCATCTACCCACTCAGCCAACATTTACTAAGCACTCTGTCATGCTAGCTACCGGGGATATAGACTGTGAGTGCCATGTGGGCAAAGACTAAATAACTAGCTCTCGGGTGGGGAGCTGATTGCAGCGTTTATTGATTTTCATAGGGCAAATGCTCCCATCACAACACATTTCAAGCTACCAACATGACATCACTGAACACAGACTTAGAAAAAGATGCACAGTACCTCACCATTATATAGTGTTTCTATCACACAGATATGATAGATGAAAGTAACCTCCACTGCACTGATAATAGCAAAATGTAGTAATTAGGGACTGATGAGTTTTGAGTGTTTGTTAACAATGATTTGAAAATAATTTACTTAATTGTACATTGAAATAATTTAATTTTAAATCATGGCTGTTTTAGCAAACAGCTCACAACATTTCTCAATCTTTAACAATTGGCTCCCATCAGCAGGTATGTGCTGGCTCCAGCACATCACTAGACAGAGAGAAATAATATAGGCTGAATGCTGTTTGCTTTATGAAAGATTTTTTTTAATCTAGAAAGAAAGGCATATACATATGTAAATAAGTAGTAGTCATATAATTGTTGTGAGTGCAGTAGGGGAAAATGCTGGGTATAGAATCTGGGGGAAAGCACAGTGAGACCCTGTTACTGACTGAATGTGTATCCCTCCCCCACAAATTTATATATGGAAGGCCTAATCCCCAATATGGCTGTATTTGGACTAAGGAAATAATTAAGGTTAAATTAGGTCATAGGGCTGGGTCCCTGATCAGATAGGATTAGTGTGTTTATAAGTAGAAACACCAGAGAGCCCTCTTTCTCTTCAAGTGTATGCACTAAGGAAAGACCATATGAGGACATAGTGAGAAGGCAGCTGTCTGCAAGTCAGGGAGAGAGCTCTCACTAGAAACTGGCACAGGATATGCTACTTCAAAATATGGCACCTTGGCATTTGAAAAATTAGCAGAAACAGAAAGATTGTTTTCACCTTCCCTTCATTCTTCTCTCCTGAAGCAGTCATAAGACCCTCATTTGATAAGTATCCTTTCTATGCGTGGAGGAAAGGAATGTCCTTATTTCTCAAGACATAAGGATGCAGAGAAGAATCTGAACAAACAGTCCTTGCTGTGTTCACCCAATTTATCATCAGATCGTATCTCATTGTACAATCACACATCTGCATGATTGTCCATTCTTCAACAACCCTAAGCATAAAAATATACAGGTTTCTTTGTTTTTTCAGGTCTTCATTTCTTGTAAAACTTACGTTAACTACATTCATTTGCTTTTCTCTTGTTATCAGGACCTCAGTCATGAACCTAAGATGGGAAAGAAATATATTTTTCCCCTATAGCCATAAACTTGATCTTAGACTTCTAGTCTCAAGCACTGTGAGAAGTAAGTTTCTGTTGTTTAAGCCACCCAATCTGTGATACTTTATTATGGTAGCCCAAGCACACGAATACAGAGACCTAACATAAAATTCCTTGAGAAGAGGTTGGTAACTTGGACTCAACAACACAAGCACCTGAGAATACTCAGATGGGGGCTGGTCTGAACTCAGCAAGTGGCACGCCCTGTTCATGAATTTTTTTCTCTTATCACTAGTCAGTGTCTTCAGCTGCAAAACCCCTGGCACAGTTGTCAACCTTGGCCAAGGTTGACTGGGCAAGGGAGAACTTCTAACATTGGAGTCCAAGCTAAGAAACACAGCAGAGTGGGCAAGGATTAGGTGAGTGGGGACTGCTCACTGTAACAGAGGAGCCACATCTGTCAAACTGTGCAGGCCCAGTCTTGAACAATGACTTCCTGTGGCAATGGAATGAACAATACACTTTGGATTAATAATGTTTTATCATTCCCAAGCTTCCTGGCATTGAAAACAAAATGTATGCCCTTTGTACTTAGAAAGTCTTTGAGATTCTTAGACACCTCAGTGACTGTGGAAAACTTAGGGGAGTTTTTTAATATGTGGTATATGTGGATGTGAGCAAATAGTGAAAAAATATCAAGAGTTGTGACTATTTATAATTCTGATCTGTAGAAAAGGTAATGACATATCTACCAAGTATAGGTAAATTTGCTTAGAGAAGAGGATGTTGGCCAAAATGTGAATAAGTGGTTATCACTGGATGGTAAGTTTGGGGAAAAGAGTTTACTCCCATATATTTGCTTATATTTGTATTTTTAGTACTTTCATCTTTTTCTTGCCAAAAAATTAATAAATAATACCTGTCAATTGTAAAAAATGCAAATGAGTTTAAAGAAGGAAGTTAAAAATCCAACAATGGTCCTAAGAGCCAGAAATAATCACTGTTATGGTTTTGGTGTATAACCTTCCAGATCTTCTGCTATGTGTGGTGTATTTTTTTTTTCTCTTTTGTAAGTTTTGTCAGTCTTAGATTTATCTGCATCTATTTCCTAGACCTGTGCTTCTGAGCCCTGGTACCAAAGGTTCACTGCAAGCACTATTAAATTCGATTTTCAACGCAGTATCCTCCTTAACCCTGTCCACAAGTTTTTTCAACTTATCTCTAATTAGCCCTTTTTCATTTCCTACAACTATTTTAAAGCTTAAACTATTCTTCATATCTCACCTCTTATTTCAGAGAAAAAATAGACTATCAGATGTGATTCTCTTACTTTGTTTTTTTCTTCCTTTAAATCTGTACCTTCTTTTCTTCCCCTCTGTTTTAGATACAAACCTATCTTTTGCCCTGTTTGAGGTCCATGCTGCTTCTTTAAAAAAAATTACAATATTTCTCTGGCCTTATATATAAGTAATCATATATCCATACTGAAAAATATAAAAAATATTTAAAAAAGGAGAAAATAAAAATCACACAACTCAAACACTAAGAGACAACCACTACTGACGTAAAATCTGTTTTTTCCATGTATGACTGTGTATATCTGTACATTAGATAAGTATTTTTTACACAATTGAAGTTATTCTGTTTTTGCTATTTCATGTCTTTTTCCTCTTAAAATGGATTATGAATATTTTTGCATGTATGTAAATATTCTACAATGAGATTTTTAAATAACTTTGTAAAGTTAAGAATGAATTTTTTTCTTATTTTAAAAGCAGTATATGCTTATTGTAGAAATTAAAATGTTCCTTAAAAGGGAGAAAAACTTAAATACTTACAATCTTACCTCTGAGATATAACCAGCTGACATAATTTTTATATAAATCTATTTTATAAAATACGTTCAGTCAGGCACTATTCTATATCATTTAATCCTCATAACACACTGTGTAGTTGTAATTATGATGATAATTGCCATCTTCTAGATGAGGAAACTGAGGTTCAAAGAAGCTAAGTAAATTGTTCAAAGATTTGTAAGTGCAAGAGGTGGGATTTGGACCCAGATGGACCTAGGTAGCCTGTTTCCAGAGACTGGGTTCCCTTTTTTTTTTTTTTTTTAAGTCAGGGTTTCTCTCTGTTGCCCAGGTTGTAATGCAGATGTACGATCACTGCTCTCCACAGCCTTGACCTACTAAGCTCAGATGATGCTTCTGCTTTAGCCTCCCAAGTAGCTGAAACTACAGGAGTGCGCCACCATGCCCACCTAGTGTTTTTATTTTTTTGTAGAGAAGAAGTCTTACTAAGTTGCCCAGGCTGACCCAGAGGCTGAATTTTTAATGACACATTTACACAGCTCTCAATCTATAGAGACCATCTTTCCATGTTAACAAATATTACTCTCTGTGCCTTGCATGCAGAGATCTACTCTTCCACAGGATCAAATAAATATTGAGTTTTGGCTTCTTGTGGTTCTTTTTAAGATATTTCTTTTTCAATTACTAGCTGTATGTGGAATTACTTTTATTTATGCTGTAAGTGGATTCTCACTTCAGTTTTTCCCAAATGGTTAATAAATGGTCCAAGTTTTATTTACTGAATAACCTATCATTTCTCCACTCATTTAAACTGTTACCTTTGTTTTGTTTGTTTGTTTTTGAGTTGGAGTCTTACTTTGTTGCCCAGACTAAAGTGCAGTGTCACTCTAACTGAAAAACTAGAGGTTGAGATTTATTTGCAGATATAGGATAATTTGTTTCCCCTATCATTTATCTTTTATCATTTTTTTTTACTTCAAGGAATGGGACTGTGTAATAAGGTGGGATTTATCACTGATACTGTAGCTTAGTGTCAACAAAAGCTTGCATTTATTTTCCATTTAAATTACTTCCAATTTCTCCTGAGATAGTAGTGAGGAGAAAAGAGAAATTCCCTTTGCTTTCCTTGAAGCACCTCCATTCTTTTCTCTGATCTATTGCTATCCTTTCCATTTTAATTTTCTGTAATCCATTTCGAAATGTTCAGGATTTTTGCAGTAATCGCAGGATTTTGCAGTAATTGGATTGGCTTTGAAACTTATTAGGTTGTATAATTGTTTTAATTGTAAACTCATGATCTTATTTACTTTTCTTTCTGTTTAGCTTTATTGGTTAGGAGTCAGAATACCTGATTGGCAAAATCAGCTAGATCATGAGTTTGAGAGGCACCCCACCTGAGGCGTTGTCTCTTTATTATAGTCACTTCATCTGATTTATTTATGAGAGTACCATTTGGTGGTTAGCATAACTTTCTTCTGATAGGCTTGATATTTTTTATGAGGAGAGGATCAGGATCCCTCAAAAACTGGAATTTATCTATTAAAAATTGTGTATTTATTCTTACATGTTTAAACTTCAGTCACCTTTAAAGCACTCTCTGTTAGACGCAATACGACTATCAAGATGCCTTTTCCACTGTCCAAAATAGTTTTTGAACTTGTCAATTTTGATGACTTTTAGTGCTGCTGCCGTTTTTTGTTTTACCTCTTCTACATCGGCAAAATGTTTTCCTTTGAGGACATTTTTTCATCCAAGGAAACAAAAAAAGTTGCTGGAGCCAGATCAGGTGAATAGGGAGGGTGGGGCACAGGGGTCATACTGTTTTTTGGTCAAAAGCTGCTAAACACTCACCATGGTGTGGGCAGGTATGCTTGTAAATCACTCATGATGATATGGGCAAATGTGTTGTAAAAAACCTCAAAATTCACTAAAGCCAAATGCAGCTTCTTACAACAATGCTAGGTGGTACACTGATGCCAATGGGTTCCTGGAACACTTACCTAGTGGGGAAAGCCTGTACTGCAAGGGGCCTGCCCTCCAAAAGACAATTCCAGTTTTTTGGAATTTTCAAATTTTTCATAGCATAACATTATAGGCTCATCAAGATTTTGTTGGCATGGTTGTGTTTTATTCCAATAAGCTACTCTTTGGAAAACTAAGAGGATAGTGTCCAGAGAAGCTTTGGTAGTATTGCAGAACTGTTCACAATCTGCTTCAGAAGATGTATGAAATTCCTCCAAAGAATTCTTCCAGTTTGCCTTTGCTATCCAATCCTTGACTTCACTTTCTGACACCAACTCGTGAACCAAGTGGTATAAATCAGTGAATCCTGGGATCATGGTTTGAATGTCTAGTTCAAATTCTCTAGAATATTCACTAGGGCCCTGAAAAAGATCCAGGAATTCTTTAATTAAGTCTTTAAGTTTTACCTTTGACCATGGTTAATAAACCAAGACAAGTTCTCCTCTACCAGACACAAGGTGTTTCTGAACCGAAGCCAGAACAGTAGAAAAAGGAAGAGAAGGAGAAGGGAAAGGTAAGACCAGATAAGGAAGTTCTGACAAAAGAAAAGGAGGTGCTGAAAGAGGGGGAGAAATTTTAGCAGTCTTTTTCAATGCAAAAATTGTTTTAGACAATCTTGTGTTTTCTTCTTGCAAAGAAATGAGGTCATTGGAAGCTCTTTTGGAAGACTTTAAATGCCATTGAAAATATCTCTGCCAGGGTTACTTTATCTTACAGCTGACTTTTTCTTTTTTTATTTATTTATTTTTATTTTTAAAATGTGGGGTACAAATGAGGATTAGGTACCTATGTGGTCATCATACACGTAAAGTGCGAGTACCCTTATTGACGTTATGTGCCCCCCCTGTCCAGCTTCTATGGGCAACATGGTTGGTTCCATGTTTTTGCTGTTGGGAATAGAGCTGCAACAAACATACGTGTGCAGTTATCATTTTTGTAGAATGATTTGAGTTCCTCTGGGTATATTCCCAATAGAGGAATTGCTGGGTCATATGGAAGATCAATTTCTAGTTCTTTTAGAAATCATCACACTATCTTCCAAAGAGGTTGCACTAGTTTGCATTCCCACCAGCAGCGTAGAAGCATTCCTTTTACTCTGCATCCTCGCCAGCATCTGGTGTTTGTTTTATTAATGATGGCCTTTCTTACTGGGGTTAGGTGGTATCTTAATGTGGTATTGATTTGCATTTCTCTGATGATGAATGAGACTGAGCATTTTTTCATGTGTCTGTTGACTGCCCGTATATCTTCTTTTGAGAAGTGTCTATTCATGTCTTTTGCCCACTTTTGAATGGGGCTGTTTGTTTTTTTCCTTTTGGCGCATTTGAGTTCCTTGTAAATCCTAGATGTTAGGCCTTTGTCAGATATACAGTTGGCAAATATTTTTTTCCCATTCTGTGGGCTGTCTCCCTGCTCTCTTAATGTTTCTTTTGCTTTGCAGAAGCTTGTTAGTTTGATGAGGTCCTACTTATCTATCTTATTTCTTAAGATATGGGCATTTAGGGTTCTAAATAGGAATTGGTTGTGAGCTGGCTTTTTCTAATTGAACATTCATGTAAACTAGTTTAGGTATTTCAAATGTATACCATTTTGGCCATTGTAAATCAGAGACATTGCAAATTATGAGACGATTTTTCCAAATGTTTGCATGAAAAGACACCATAAGTATTAAATATGAATCCAGCTGGCCTTTTTAATGATGGATATTTTCTTAAGGAGAAAGACTCAGTTTTACAAGTATAATTGCTCATAATTTAGGTTTTCCTTTTGAATGACTGAAATTCTTAGAGAAGAATGTTTTGGATCAAGTGTATTCCTTGTGGGATCAGCTGTTCAAGGTGTCATCCTTGAGTTAGTTTTTCCCTGTTAGTGTTTTGATGATCCCAAAAGACATGGTTGCATAAGGCAGTAGGTGACTAACCCTTATGTGTGCCCACTGGATTAGGCAAGGTTTATTATATATTATTCTAAAGACATTTCCCTGTGAGACCGTTTCACGTTGTGAATAACAAGCTTCAATACTCCTAAAAGACTTTAGTTGCCTAAGGTGCCTTTTGGCCTAGAGGAAGAGTGTCTTATATTTGAGACTTGTCTCATCCTTATAGGGAGCCTTTTATTATTTTGACCACTCAAAAGGAGAGTTTATATTTGTCAATTGAACCAGCTTCGGAACCTAGCCAGTGTTAAATATTACAAATTTTAATTTAAGCCACAAAGATTCATTTCCTCTTTTCAGAGAGAAACTGTTTTCTCTCTGACCAAAATTTTGAACAAGAGAAAAGTTGGAAAACACTATGGAGTCATATCAAATAAAACCTCAGAGAAAAGAGAAAATCACAAATTCATGATTACCAGAATCTTTAGAAAATAATCAACAATGGTCCTACCTTGCAGAACTTTAATTTCAACCCCACTGAGTTAGGAATGTGTGTTAGCTCAAATAACATCTGAATCTTCAACCAAACCTGGAAAGATTTGGACCTGAGAGGAGCCTTACTAGAGATTCCCATTGCCTTCAGTGAGGTTGAATGAATGAAAATCGTTTGTTCCAATACCAAGGCCCTGGTCATCAGCAAAGTGACAGGGACCACTGGAGGTCCAATTTAGAACCCTCCATGATTGCCAAAATAGAAACCTAAAAAAATGAGATTCAGAATATAATTAAAAATAGAGTTTATTTAAGCACAAAACGTGAGGATAGTCACTTGGAAACACCAAGCCCAAACAAAGGGGGTCAGCTCTCCAAAGTAGAGAAAATAATGTTTCCCTTATATAGGAAGAGACAGAGAAATTTTAGCCAATTACATTTTCTATACAAGACCATGGCATTTGCTACAGGAATTTGGTTACAGATTGCTACATTCCAAGGAAGATTAGTTTATCACTCCATGAGGAGGGGGCAATGATCCAAAGGGGGCTCTTATCTCTGACAACATTTGGTTTTAATTATTTTTAGAAAATAAAGGCAGAAGTTGAGGCTGCATGCTACATGCCTCATGTCACATAGCCACATTCTTCTCAAGGCTCAGAAAAATTTAAAGTTCCAATGGCTTTACGTTTGTGTTATTTAATTTCACATACCCATCTTGTTAAAAAGTAATTGTGTGCTGGGCACATCCCAGCACTTTGGATGGCTGAGGTGGGAGGACTATTTGAGACCTGGAGTTTGAGACCTTCATGGGCAACATAGAGAGGCTTCATCAATACAAACAATCATAAAATAGCTGAGCATGGTGGCTACTTGGGAGGCTGAGGTGGGAGGATGGTGTGAGCCCAGGAAGTCGAGGCTGCAGTGAGTTGTGATTGTGACACTGCACTCCAGCTTGGATGACAGAGTGAGACTTTGGCACAAAAAAAAAAAGCACTTGTGGTCAAGAAAGAAATAAAATTTTATTTTTTTTCTGTTGAGGAAGCTAAGTAACCTTGCCAAGGTCCTTCCAGTAAAATAATCCTGCCATTACCTTCTCAGTCTTTTGTTATGGGTGGTGAGGTTGACCCCACATTTGAAGTCCCACATCAGGAACTTTCCCAAAATTAAAGAGGGGACAAAGACACTGAGTAGCCAAAATAAAAGAACAAATGTTCAAATCATAACGTAAGCACTCTCCAAGCTTCAGTTTACATGTATGTGCTACTGATAACACATACATTTAGAGGGCGTTTTGAAATTAAAGTGATCCAATGCTTAGAAAGCAGTTAGCAAAGTGCCAAGTACTTAAGATTTTCACAGTTATCAAAATAAGTATTTGGTCTTTAGGACCAAAGTAGCCCACCTGAAATGCATAGGAGCTGTAGATTGATGAATTCATCAAGGAAAATTTGGAAAACGTATCTCATACACACCCCAGCCATCTTTAGAGTCTCAATGTTCATAAAGTCCTCAATAAATGGTAATTGAATTTAATTACCTTTTGAGTAATTCAATTCAAATGAAGAATAAGGTAATCTCTTTCAACGAACATCTTATAATCCAAAATAGGTTATAATTCACACAAAAAGCTGAATCTGAGTACTCAAACCTGTGGTATGCAGAAGGAGAAACCAGCAAGGGTTGGAATGGTAGAAAAAGGTTTTCGTGATAAGCTCATTCTTAAGCTGGTATCTGTATTTAATGCTGTAGGAATTTAGGAATACTGATTTTCTAAGGTGGAGGGGAATTTACAACTTAGGTGGATGTACAAGGTGTGTGTTTGTAATTTAGAGGTGTATGTAAGGACATTTATAACTTAGAGGTTGAAATACAAGCTTGAGAATGTCAGCAGTTCACATGTTTCTCTTCTGTATATATTCTGGTTAATCCTGGGCTGACTTTCCTATTTTTAAAAATGGCACTATCACTTTCCTGGTGTGCAAAATTGTCACAGCCTAATGTTTAATTTGACTGGTATACCTTCAGGGTTGTTTGTTTCAACTTTTCTTCCTTGCTCTTCCAAAGGTTTTCTTTTGTACTATTTAAAAATTGTAATGCAATTTGCTCTTGTTCTACCTAATATTCTAGTTACTTCTGTTCTTATCTTACTCCCATATTCCTTGAAGGCAAGAATATTCACATACTTCATCGAACCTACGGAATTGTGTGGCAACTGTTGTCCATGTTTGATGTTCAGTAAGAATTTTTTGGTTTTAGGGGAAGAATTTATTACAACCTCTTTTGTGAGCTGATTTCTCTCCTTTGTGCTATTTCCAGAATTCAAGCCTCTACTTATTTTGCTGTTTTATTCTATCACTCCCTAATCCAGAGCTTTGCTAACAAGATTCCCAGCTGCTTTGAAAAATGCTTTGAGTAAATGCCAGAAGGTACAAGTGGCATTTACTCAGAAAATATTTTTAGAGCGGCTGATGGTGTTTACAGTTAGAGCGATAATTGAAGGCATCATTTTCAATTCAGAAGCAAGTAAACAAAAGGGTCTTCTCAGCTTGAAATGTGTTGTCTTTCTAAAACATTTGTCTAGCCTGAAGGAGAACAGCAGTATTAACATGTTCTCAAACCTGCACCTTCTATCTGACACCATCAGTCACATTTCTACTTAGAAGAAAAACACAAACAGTTTGAATGTAATCTGCTTTTTTTGGTTTAACTTTTTAAATTAAAAATGTTCTTAGTAGATAACATACGTGCATGGATGGAACAAATGCAAAAAGTGCAAGATGTTACACAGGGGATAGTAAAACAACTTTCCATTCTGCCATCTATCAATTTAATTTCTTTCTCATTTTCCCAGAGACAACTATTAGTGGCTTCTTGTGTATTCTTTCAGCTAAAATTTAAATATACATATATATGTATTCTGCACATATTTCAACCAGATGGCATACACCATCATGCATCTTGCTTCTTGTCAATTAACAATATATCTTGGCGGTCCTATTACATCGTTTTCTGCGGACCTGGTTTATCTTTGTGATCATGCTGGTGTAGTTTTTTTTTTTTTTTTGAGTTGGAGTCTCACTCTGTCACCCAGATTGGAGTGCAGCCGTTCCGGCCACTGCAGCCTCGACTTAGGGCTCTGGCAATCCTTCTGCCTCAGCCTTCCAAGTAGCTGGAACTACAGGCGCGAGCTACCACGCCCAGCTAATTTTTGATTTATTGTAGAGATGAGGTCTCGCCAAGTTGCCCAGGTGGGTCTCGAACCCGCGGGCTCAGGCAATCCACTCACCGCAGCCTCCCAAAGCGCTCTGATTACAGGCTGAGCCACCGAGCCCTGCTGGTGTAGCTTTTTTAATCATGCAGATGAATTCTTATTTATTGGATCTCC
>CAUYQG010010360.1:0-10780 GCA_963574415.1 Tarsius wallacei
TTTGGGTAATGTGGTCATTTTAACAATGTTTATTCTTCCAGTCCATGAACATGGGATGCTTTCTCCTTGTGTGTGTGTGTATGTCCTTTATAATTTCTTTCATCTGTGTTTTATAGTTCTTATAGAGATATTTCACCTCCTTGGTTAAATATATTTCTAGGCATTTTAGCTTTTTAGTTGCTATCATAAATAAAATTGAGTTCTTCATTTGATTCTCAGCTTGGTATATAGCAGTATTACTTATTTTGGTGTATGGCAGTATTACTTATTTTTTGTGTTAATTTTGTATCCTGAGGCTTTGCTGAATTCCTTTATCAAGTTCGGGAGTCTTTTGGAGGAGTCTTAAGAGTTCTCTACATATAAGATCATATTGTCAGCATACAGAGATAATTTGATTTGTTCTTTTCCAATTTGGATAACCCTTATTTCTTTCTTATGCCTGATTACTATGACTAGGGCTTCTAGCACAATGCTGAATAGGAATAGTGAAAGTGGGCATCCATGTCTTCTTCCAGTTCTGAGGAGAAGTGATTAAACTTTTCTCCATTCAGAATGACTTTGACTATATGTTTCTCATATATAGTTTTTGCTACTTTTAGTAAAGTTCCTAGTTTAATACCTATTTTTTCTGAGAGTTTATATCATGAAAATGTATTGGATTTTATCAAATGCTTTTTCTGCATCTACTAAAATGATCATATAATTTTTGTTTTAAATCTGTTTATCTGGTGGAACACATTTATTGACTTGTGCATATTGAACCATCCTTGCATTCCTAGGATACAGCCCACATGATTGTGTGTGTGTGTGTGTGTGTGTGTGTGTGTGTGTGTGTGTTTAATGTGCTGATAAATTTAATTGCCTATATTTTGTTGAGGATTTTTGTGTCTATCTTCTTTTCCTACCTTTGGAATTAGGGCATGTATAATGAGTTAGAGATAATTCCCTCCTTTTCAATCTTATGAAAGAGTTTCAGGAAAATTGATATTAGTTGTTCATTGAAAGCCTGGTGGATTTCAGCTGTGAGTTCATCAGGTCCTGGACTTCAAAAGTCGAAATAATACTGTAAAATGCAGCTAGGAAAACTCAGACAAATCCAAAATTAATGATACTCAGTGCTGGTGAATTTTCATGAAAATGGACATTCATATTTATTGTTACCATGAGTAAGACTTAGTTCTTTCTAATTCAGCAATATTAATTAAGAGTGCTTTTTTTAACTGTATTTTTATTTACTATTTTTGTCCTTTTATTTGCTAAAATATTTTTAATGTTTGCATTATAGTCTATCCTGTGAAAATGTTCCATATTTTTTAGCAGACATTCTATTATTGTACTGTTAAGTTGTTTACAATTTTTCACTGACATAAATAAATCAGATAATAAGCTATGTTAAAGCACATGTTTTCAATTTTTGTAAGATATACACATGCATAGAGACAGTGGAATAAAACAATCACGATTAATCTCTGTGTGGTGACTTAAGGATCATTTTTATTTCCTTTGTCATGATATTTCCCCCCCAATCTCCCCAAAACAAGCATGTAGTATTTGCAATATAATTTTTAAAAATACAAAAATGCCTCTTGTCTTACCGTGAAAACAAAGCTGTCAAATAATTCTAGGGTTGTAGCAAAAAGACTCAGGAATCAACCTGAATTTAGGATAATTTGACAGGAATAAGAATCACAGAAATAAATTGCTCAAATCAAATACATATAAATACATGATTTCATAATAATACTATAAATGAAATTCTCATTGATGGTTTTTGGAGGATTCTAAAAACTAAATTATCATTTTAAAAATGAGAAATTAGAACAGAAGAAGCAAGTAATCATCCTTAATTTCTTTTAGGAGCTATACCTGAGATTAATAGAATAGTTAACGAATAATTATTTTTATTTATCAAAAAAATTTAGTTAATACAGAAGAGATTGCAGAATTAGGATACAACCACTTTGCAATGCCAGATGAAGCAACGGATGCAGCAACGATCATTAATTGTTGCTGACAATTCACAAGGGAAGACAGTCTACTTTATGTGTCTTCTGATAGGACACATGGCCTCTGAAAGGTTCTTGACAAAATGTCCACTGGTTGAGTCTCTAGATCCAACTATCAAATGCAGAAAATAGAAGGGACAGGAGAATGTCATGTTAAATGGCATGACATTAGCTTGTGCAGATGATGGAAAACTCTACACCACCCATTGCCTAGCTTCTTTTCAAAAGTATTAAAAAAGGGGAAGAAGAAAACTATAGGTTAAAGGACATAGTGACCATTTGGACATTATGTAAATCCTAATTTAAACAAGTAAAGATAATGTTACTCTATGAGACCGTCAGATAAATTTGAACATGAACTGGATAGTTGATGATATACAGAAGTAATTTTAAATTTTATTAGGCCTAATGGTAGTGTTTTAGTTAATTTTTTAAAAAGTCCTTATCTTGTATATATTCATCCTGAAATATTTCTTTTTGAAATGGATTTGTTCCACAATAATGCAGTGGGGGAGGGAGAAAGGGTGAAAGTGTTGAGGAGATGAGATTACTCAGAAGTTGGTAATAAAAACCCAGATTTTAGGTACATAAAATTGTATTACATGAGTGTTCCATTTTTGTATGCATTTGAAATTTTTTAATAATAATTTTCAAGTAGTTATGCTTGAGAGATTAGGTTATATAAATTGGGGAGCAAGGGGGTAAACTGGTTTTGGGGCTCAGAATCAAAAGTTTCAAGGCTATAGAAATGGTCAAAGTTAGGTAGATGTTGATGTCATGTTGTAGGAGAATAATTGAACGTCTTTACTTCAGTCGGCTTTGAAAATTACTCCCTTGGCTCTCCAAATTCAGAGGGAACTGAATTTGGACACATATCTTGGACAGGATATCTTGACCTTGACATAAAATGTGTCCCAGCACAGGATGTCATATCCAGGCTATGCTCTCCTGGGCCTAAAAGTCTGCTATTCCTGCCATGAGATCTAGGCTGAGCCATTTAATTCCTGTTTTCAAATTCCTCCACCTCCCACTTTCTTCCCTTGTCTTGGTGGTAAAAATTCCTGGAATCCTCCTCAGGAAAGTACTGTTAGTCTTCTCAAGAGCTAGGCTCATATTCAGGAAATCAAAACATATTAGACATTAAACTAATTAAAAATAAGCCCCTGAGGTCTTGATTAATCCACCACAGCTCCTTGGCTGGTGCAGGTGGCTTCTGTTTATACATCTTCTGAAGCTGGTTGTTAAGTGAGCTTATAGAAATCCAACAATGTGTTACTGGTTCTTTGGAAGAGATTTAAAATTGACAGTCTTCCAACACATAAGTTAACACAATGAATCACTCCATCCTCATTTTTCTCCTTTGTGAATCTGGATGGGGATATGACACATCAACAGTGTGTAGATGGAGTTGTATTTTGCAAAAGGTATCGTAACTGTATCAAATTGCCTCTACCTTGATTCTTCAAGGTAGTATAAAGAAGGAACCACAGCCAGGCTCAGTGGCTCAGCCTGTAATCCCTCACTTTGGGAGGCTGAAGTGAGTGGATTGCTTGAGCCCACGGGTTCGAGACCCACCTGGGCAACTTGGTGAGACCTCATCTCTACAATAAATCAAAAATTAGCCGGGCATGGTAGCATGCGCCTGTAGTTCCAGCTACTTGGAAGGCTGAGGTGGAAGGATCACTGGAGCCCAGCAGGTCGAGGCTGCGGTGGCCAGGAGCAGCCACTGCACTCTAGTCTGGGTGACAGAGTGAGACTCCAACTCAAAAAAAAAAAAAAAAAGAAAAGAAGGAACCACAAACATTATCCTGGCTTTCAGGTATCTTCTAGGGAGATAAGTGATATAGTAAGTGATAGTGAATGATTTTGCGCAAGAAAAACTTATATCTGAATTTCTTTTCTACTACTCACACACTAGGGAAGTTTATGAGAAGGCAAGCTTTCTTCTTATCTTAAAACAACTGTCCTAATATTTAATAAATACTTTGGAAAATTTTTGTGAAGATTAAGAAAAATAGTCTAAATAGTCAGTGCTTAATAAGTAGTAGATTTCATGGTCTTATGGTATTTTTGTAAACTTTTATCAGAGCAAATTGATCATGAGATTGATAATGTAACCGTAATTGTTAATGCAATGATGTATTGTTGCCATTAACTGTTAGATCTGAGAGGGAACTCAGAGCTCACATGGTTCAATCCTCTGAATATCTATTGAAGCTGATTTCCAGTGTACTAAAGTTACTCAAGCAATGTCATATAACTAGTTTGGATTAGATTCAACCAGCATTTATGAACCAGACACTTTTCTTAAGTATTCATTTAACAATACCAACAGTAATAATAAACATTTATGGCTAAGAGCCAATCACAAAGTTTTACACTGTACTGGTATTACAGCTCATGATAGAACCCTCGGAAATACGATCTATTATTATTTCTATTTTACATATTAGGAAAGTGAGAATGGGAGAATTTGGCATCTTATATATAAGTTCATGATACACTAAAAGACTAAAACTTGCAACTCTCTCCTGACTAATCTCCTGTTCATTGTGGGTTGTTCTATTTTTGAATGTCTCTAAACTTTCCCTCTGAGACATTCATCAAATTATTCATCTGATGGGAGTCCTGAATATGTGATATGCATAGTTTAGTGAAAAAAGTCCCAAGGTCTAGGACTCATGTTACTTGATTCAAAATTACTTAATTCTTCATCCAGTTGCTGTGTGACTTTTAATAAGATGACAAATATCTCTGTGTCCAGGTTTGGGGATAATCATAGCACCTTTTATTCTTCTGAGAATTGAATAAGTTGACACATGAAAATCACCTTAAAAATAGCACCTGGAACAGAAAAGGGCCACAGCTATACATTTTAACAGTTAAAGAAGTCAGAGCTTAGAGAGATGGGAGGTAGATTATTTAAACTCAAGTCACCTGATTCCCAGTCTATCTTTCTCACCACTGTAACAAACTGCTCTTCTAAGTGTTTATCCCCATTTAAATGCAGATCTGCTTACTATCTATCAAAGTTGCAGGTCATTTTGTTTACAGACTTCTTAATCTCGTTTGAAAACACTTCCTGTAGATTCCATTTTGAATGTCCTATCCAGACGGGCAGAGCTCTAAAATAATAGCTGTCTCACCAGGTTTGTCTAGGGGAGGATATATATGCCCTGTTCTACTTGTGTTTTTTTCAGAGCTGAATCTGGAAAGCCTCTTGTAAGAGGACCTTTATTTTAAAAAGCAAAACGTATTTATTGAGATATAATTTAGATGCCACAAAGCCCACACTTCACCTGGTTAAGTGTACAGGCCAATGAATTTTAGAATATTTACAGAATTGTACAACCACAACCAGAATCTAATTTTAGAACATTTTCATCATCCTCAGTGAGGGAGACCTCTTGACAATTTACAGTCACTCCCCATCTCCATCCCCAGCCCTCGGCAACCACTCTTTCTGTCTCTATAGATTTATTTTGTCTGAACATTTTGGGTACAAGGGTGATGTGATGTGATATGTGTTATTTTATGCTGTTTTTCACTTAGCATAATATATTTGAGATTTACCATGTGTGTATTGGGACTTCTATTCCTTTTTATTGCTGAATGGTGTTTCAAGCCCCTGAGGTCTTGGCAGATGAACGGTTAGAATGTGTTCCTCAAAGTTCATGTGTTGGAAACTTCATCCACAATGCAACAGTGTTGAGAAGTTTAAAAGGCGGTTAGACCATGAGGGCTCTTCCCTCATGAGTGGACTAATGATATTATCAAGATAGTGAGTTGGTTATTTCAGGAGTAGGCTCTTGATAAAAGAATGAGTTTGGCTTTCTTTCCCCTTTCTCTCCCTCTCTCTTTCTCTCTCATGCCCACATACACTCTCTTGTCCTTCCATTTTCTGCTATAGGATGATACAGCAAGAAAACCCTCACCAGATGTGAGCCCTTTGACCTTGACCTTCCCAGCCTCCAAAGCTGTAAGAAATACATTTTGGTTGGGCTCGGTGGCTCAGCCTGTGATCCTGCGCTTTGGGAGGCTGAGGTGAGTGAATTGCCTGAGTCCGCGTGTTCAAGAACTGCCTGGGAAAATTGGTGAGACCTCATCTCTACAATAAATAAAAAAATAAAAAAATCAGCTGGGGTGGTAGCGCGCGCCTGTAGTTCCAGCTACTCGGAAGGCTGAGGTGGAAGGATCGCAGGAGCCCAGCAGGTCGAGGCCGCTCCCGGCCACTGCACTCCAGTCTGGGCAACAGAGTGAGACTCCAACTCAAAAAAAAAAAAAAACAAGAAATGCATTTTGTTCCAAATTACCTTCAACCCCCTAGAGGATCACTGAGACACACAGAGAAGGGAGAAGAGAGAATAGGCAGCAGGTTTTGGAGCCAGGAAGCCCCCTCCCCATCTGACTTGAGTCTGAAACAGAGAGCAGCCTTTGGATGTGGGAAATGGTGAGGGTGGGAATTAGGATTCAGCACTTGCTACTGCCATGGACTGGGAGGGCTCCCCAGGGCCTTACAGGATCCCAGCCACACACCTGAAATGGCTTGGATGTGGCACAGCTGTGTGCTGTCAGAGTCTGCATGGAGCTGGGACCCCATTCAAGTTCTGAACTCCTGCAGTCAAGCCATCCTGGAGAACTAGTTTCCTGTAGGCAGCACTAAGTGACCCACTCCCAGACTGAGAAAGAACCTTGGCCTAACTGCCGTCACCCTCCTCAAGTGCAGGTTCCTCCACTGTCGGCAGCTCCAATGTGGGGCAAGCTGGAGCAGAGGTCCTGTTGCTGAAAGAACTTCTGAGTTCTGAATATGATCAGCCTCAGGTGAGGAAAGGGAAGTCAGGAGGAGTCTCCTTGTCCTGGTTGAATGTCCTACTCTCCCTGCTTGAATGTTTTTGGGCAACAGAAAGCTCTGCCATTCCTGCAGCACTGCCACAGAGGCCAGGGACCCACTTCCCTGTCTAGTCCCCACTGAATGTGTATAGCTGGGGATTGGGAACATAGGCCAGCTGGTTCCAGTCAGAGGGAAAATGTGGCTTCAGAAGGAAACTTTGAGTTCTGAGCATGGATTGCCTTAGATAAGCATAGGGGATATGGAGGTGGTGGAGGGAGGGGGATGGCTGGAATACTGGCAACCCCTTTCATCCTATGTTCACTTTTGTACAACAGAAACAGCTTGGACATCTCTGGAATGTGGCCACAGTGGCCATGGGACCTGTTTCCCACTGGGATAGCCAATCATGCCTATGGGGGTGAGATGGAGTGTGGCCCAGTATGACCTAGACCTCCCTGACCAGATTTACCACCCCCACCTCCCTCAAAATCCCAGCAACTGAAGATTTTGGGGGGTTCTCATAACTCCACTCATTGCCTAGGCCATCTGCTCACTTCCCTGGGGAAATGGAGGCTATGCAAAAAACCTGCAGCTGCCAGTAGCTGGCAGTTTTCTCCAAGCACCACCTCCTGGCTGGAGGCCAACTGCACAGCCAATTACAACATCTGAGATAATAAAATAGCCCTTAATAAGGCAACAAGAACAAAAAGCCCATGCCACTGCATGTCTCGCAGACCAGTCTATACACTGAGGCATCAGAAATCTACTCCAGAGGGTCCTCCAGAGATATCGATGACTAACTCCACTTAGGTTTCAACCCCTGTGACTTCTCCTCATGGAATACCTTGCAGGCAATCTGCAGCACCAGCCAAATGATGGTAGCTTCCTAGGGCAGCTAGACCCACAGGACCGACAGTGGTCGGGCCCCCATGAATACCACTCTTAGGGGAAGAAGGAGGGTAACAGAACAAGAGAGCACCCTGTGGGATTAAAACAATAAATACATAAAAATAAGAAATAAAAAATAAACCCCGCAAAAGACTACCCCAACAGTAGTAACCTTATCCAACCAAAAAACAAAACAAAACAAAACAAAGAGTTTGTCCTCACAGATGAGGAAGAACCAATGAAAAAACACCAGGAATACTCGAGGTTTTAATGAGTCATCTCCCACAAGAGGATGATAGGAAGAAAAATCATTATATTAATAAGTAATTTAAATGTGAATGAACTGAACATGCCACTCAAAAGATACAGAATGGCAAACTGGATATAAAAGCATGATCCAACTTTCTGTTGTCTTCAGGAAACTCATCTCACTGCAAAGGACACCCACAGACTCAGGGTGGAGAAAAACCATCCAGGCAAATGGAAAGCAAAAAAAGGTTAAGAATAGCTATTCTTATATCAGACAAAACAGACTTTAAACCAATTATAGTAAAAAAAGACACGGAAGAACACTACATAATGATAAAAGGCTCAATCCACTAGCAAGAAATATTTCTTGAATACATATACACTCAACATAGGAACATTCAGATTTATAAAACAATTGCTAATTAAACTAAGAAAGAACATAGACAGTCATAAAATTATAGTCAGAAATAATACCTCACTAACAGTCTTAGATCATTGAGAAAAAAAAAAAAAAAAACAACTAATGGGAAGTCCAGACCTTTATCTCAACAATCTACCAATTGAACCTAATAGATATCTACAAGACATTTCACCCAACAACCACAGAATATATATTCTTTTTATCAGCACATAGAATATACTCCAAGATCAACCATGTTCTCTTGCATAAATCAAGCATGAACAAATTTCATAAGGTCACAATCATAACAAGCATCTTCTCAGAACTTAGTGGAATAAAAATCAATTTCATCACCAAAAGGAACACCCCAAATACACAAACGCATGGAAATTAAACAACATGCTTCAAATGACTTTTGGGTTAACAAAGAAGAAATAAAAAGATTTCTGGAAACAAATGAAAACAAAGACATAACATATCAAAATCTCTGGGATAATGTGAAAGTGGTTCTTAGAGGGAAGTTTATAACATTGCATGCACATGTTAAGAAAATAGAGGGATCCCAAAGAAAGAACCAAATGTCACACCTAAGGGAGCTGGAAAGTCAAGAGTAATCCAATTCTAGATTTGGTAGAAAAAATGAAATTATGAAAATAAAGTCACAGTTGAATGAAATAGAGTAAAAAATCCATAGAAAGGATCAATGATACAAAAAGGTGTTTCTTTGAAAGGATAAATAAGATTGACAGTCATCTGGCCAGATTGAAAAGAGAGAAAGAAATGGAGAAAGAGAGAGAGAGAGAGAGAGAGAGAATTAGAAACAAAAAAGTGATGTCACAACTGACTCTGAAGAAATTCCAATGATTGTCAGAGATTATTATAAACATCTGTATGCAAATATACTACAAAATTTGAGAAAATAGAAGAATTCCTGGCATCCCATAACCTCCCAAAATTGAAACAGGAAGAAATTTAAACCATAAACACACCAATAACAATCTCAGAAATCAACTTGGTTATAAAAAACCTCTCTGCCAAAAAAACCGTGGGCCAGATGGTTTCTCAGTAGAATTCTATAAGATGTGCAAAGAAGAGCTGATATCAATCCTACTGAAAATATTCCAGGCAATTGAGATGGAAGAAAATCTCCCTAGCTCCTTCTATGAAACCAATACCATCCTGATATCCCCAAATGGCAAAGTCCCAACAAAGAAAAAAAACTATAGGCCAAGTCAATTTCCCTGATGAACACAGATGCAAAAATTTTCAACAAAATTCTTGCAAATCACATCCAACAGCACATTACAAGAATCATCCATCGTGACCAGGTGGGCTTCATTCCCAGGATGCAAGAATGGTTTAATACACATGAGTAATAAACATAATCCATCACATAAACAGGTGTAAAACCAATAACCATATGATTATTTCATTAGATGCAGTATTCAATAAAATCCAACATCCCTTCTTGATAAAAACACTCAAATACCTAGACATTGAAGGAACAGTCCTCAAAATAATAAGAGTTATCTATGACAAACCTAAAGCCAACATCATGCTTAATTGGACTGAAGCTGGAAACCTTCCCCTGAGAATTGGAACAAGATAAGGATACCTAATCTCACTCCTCCTATTCAACACAGTACTGTAAATCCTAGCCAGAGCAATCAGGTAGGAGAAAGAAATCAGGGGTATCCAAACAGTAAAAGAGAAAGATAAGTTATTCCTCTTTGCAGATGAAATGATCCTATACTTATAAAACCCTAGAGAGTCTGTGAAGAAGCTCCTTGCACTGATAAATGACTTTGCTCAAGTCTCAGGATACAAAATCAACACACAAAAGCTGCATTTATATATACCAACAATAGGCAGACTGAGAAACAAATAAAAAACACAATTCTAGTCACAATAGCCTCAAAAAATAAGATAAAATACCTTAGCATCCACCTAACCAAAGAGGTGAAAAATTTTACAATGAGAACTACAAAACACGGCACAAAAAAATCAAGGTTGAGACAAACAGTTGAAAAAAATTCCATGCTCATGGATTGGTAGAATCAGTATTGTTAAGATGTCCATTCTACCTGACATAGTCTACAGATTCAAAGTAATTCCTATCAAATTACCAGCATCGTTTTTCATAGACCTTGAAAAGACAATACAGAAGTTCATATGGTAGCCAAAAAAGATCCCAAGTAGCTAAGTCAATCCTCAGCAAAAGAAACTAAGCTGGTGGCATCACACTTCCAGACTCTAAATTTTTCTACAAGGCTATAGTAATTAAGATATCATGGTACTGGTACAGGAATAGACACATTGGAACAGGACAGAAAATTTGGTAATAAAAGCACAGACCTTCAACCAACTCATCTTCAACAAAGCTGACAAAAACAAACATTGGGGAAA
>CAUYQG010010364.1:0-31440 GCA_963574415.1 Tarsius wallacei
GGAATGATCCTTCTGCTCCTGTGGGAAGCCTGCCTGGCCTGGAGCAGGAGGGCAGCTCCCTGCAGCCGATTGAAGCCGCACCACCCCCCTCTCCGACCGCCTGTTTTCAGATTCAAGTCGCATCCCTGGGGGTGATGGCGGTCCCCTCTCATAAAAAGTCTCTGGGCTCCCACAGGTCCCCTAAAGTGACCATCTCTCCCTGTGTGTCCGTTGGGTTTTCAGTCCGCCAATAGCGCATGAGAGTGCAGGAGCACCACTAACACCGAGCCCAAGAGAATGAAGGCCTGCAACTCACAGGGGGCGATCATTTGGGGGCGGGAAGGGGGCAAGGAGGAGGGTCCTAGCCGCATGTGGGTTTGAGTGCTGACTGTGCTACCCTGGAATCGCGGTGAATAAAAGCCCCGAATAAGCTCACGGAAGATTCTGGTTTCTTCACAATTCCAGACTCAGACCTAACACAGTGCTATAGTTTCCATTTGGGGTCGCCCAGCCTCAGAAGTAGAATCAGCATCTTGGAGGAAGTTTCATTCCAGCATAGCTAAAATGTGAGGGGCGAGTCCATGTAATAAAGTATATAAAATACTAATGACAAAGTATGGAAGTAATTACACCAAGATATTGCAGTGACACACTAAACCAGGAGGAGAAAGTAACCCAACGCTTTGCTAAACAGCAGAATTCCGAAAGGTAACCGAAGCCTTTTTAACACACATGTGGGCGACTGTGTGCCGTTCAAGACTCTGTGTGTGTTTAAATACTAACCCTCAAAATCCGTGTTAGTGACAATTTGCATAATCATGGTTTCTGGCATTGGCTTTTCACTTGCTGCATACCTGGTTCCGTTTTCCTCTTTATTATCCAATCATCTCCCCAATCCAAAATCTAATTATGTGGCACTTTTTGTCAACAAGAAGCCTATTTTTGGACATAAAATAGTAAGCTAAAGAAAGAACAGAAGTTAGATCTGAGTTGCTCTATCATCTCAGAACACACTTCCCAAAATTATTTTCATGGCTAATGCCCACTCCTCTGTCTCAGCTTAAATCCAAAGAAGAATGTTGTACTCAAGAGTCAATAATGACTGGCTGTTATTTTACATAATTTTTTTTAGTATGTTTGCTTGTTTCTAATCCATCTCCCTACTAGAATTGAGAGTCCTTGTTAGGGACCATATGCCTAACCTCAAGTCTTATACACAATGGAAACTGAGCAAATATGTATTGAATGAGTGACTCCTTTATTGACCTATACACAGTGAACCACACACATGCTTTATACTTTCTGCTCTCTGTACTCCTGTCCAGATGTAAAAATTGCTTCAACAAATAATTTATGGAATAAAATACAACAAGATGGAAATAATTCATTGGTTAAGTTCTGCAAAACACAGAGTTAAAAGAGAGAAAAAGAAAGAACCGGGCATCCTTGGTGGTGTTAGTTGGCAGTGTCATCATCAGCATGTCTTGAAATTTCTGGATGAATGTTTTTGGGTTTTCGGAGAGAATGAACTCCCACTGAAATGAGTAATCCTTTGTGTTGAACACCATACAGAGGACTGGAATGCCACGCTGCATTTGCACTCAGAGCCAGTGTTTCAAAACTGCCCTTCGGTTTAACCCTACAGGCGTCGTAGAAAGACTCTAATGACTGCCTAATTGAAGTTGACCACATCTAATTCTGCACACAGTCATGAGGGATTCCTTCTTACTGCAACTATGGAATCTGTGCAGGTGGTTGCATCCAGCCCAGTATCAAGACTCCTGAGGTCGTCATGGATGATGATGATGATGATGGTATCTAACATAACTGAGCACTGTAACTACTCCTTCGCACTTAATTCGCCCACCAACCCTGCTAGGCAGGTTCTGTTACACTACTGTTTGGCAGACGGGGGAATTAAAGCCTTGGAGGTAAATGCTTTCCCTCAATAAGTTCAGCTAATAAGAAGTGGTAGAGGCTAGGATTCTCGTGCCAAAGGTCTTAACTACCATGATAAGCCACCTCTCAAACAGATGATCGTCAAGACTCCCGAGTTTCCACATTTCTGTGATGATACAGAGAGAGCATACTTGCTGGCTTCTTGCTCTTTTGAAAACTATCGGCATATTTGGAGCCAAGAAGTCATAACAAGGGTTCAGTTTACCCTGTGATTCTGTCAAAAAGGAAATTATACTACAGATAAATTCAGAACTGACATGCAAGAGAGGCTCCTTTAGAAAATAGCCAAAACTATTATTGCTGTGTCAGAAATTAAAGGGTTTTTTTCCACCAAGTAATCTAAAATTCAGTATGTAGAAAGTCAGGGTCACTTAAAAGGGATAAAAACATTGAAACAACCTTTTAGATTCGTTTTGTTTAAGAATTATCAAGGCTTATGCCATTTCACCAACATTATTACCTTGGGATGACTAGAGTATGTCAAATTTCACCCCAATGTGACCTGAAACTTTCAGAAGCATAAAATTCCTGGGATCACCTTTCAAGTTACTGCACTGTTGCACACGAGTGGAACAATTTCAGTTCTGTACAGGAGAGAAAAATACACATTCTAACTCTATTCATGAAGCATGTCTTCTCGGACACCTTTTCTGATTAACATATTATTAAAGCAAGAAACACGTAAGCCTTTTCTTCCTGGTCCTTAAGTTGGCAATACGGTGGTATCAGTGCTTTATAACGTGCTTTCTCTTACGTAACAGAAAGTGCGGGACTAAGGAGTCCACTGGTTTGACTCTTTGCTCTGCTCACGTCGATCCAAGCCAAGTCACTGTGCCTCTCTGAGTCTCAGTATCCTCGTGTGTCAAAAGGGAAAATATCTTTCGAGACCACTGTTGTAAAGATCAAATGAGAAATTGCTCCATAAGCTATAATTGCTGTGCAAATGCACAAGACTCTCATTACACTTCATACGTTCACAACATCATATCTGCAAGCGTAGGTGAGTACATTATCTATATACCAGAAAAGTAGGCACAAACAGCCCAAGAAACATACCCCACTAGTAAGGGCTAACATCCAAGGGGGTCCCATTCCATCCAGGCATGAAGCAGAGGGCTCTCTGGCATCTCTTCATTTAGTCCCCCAATAGCTCTCTGTTAGTTATCACCCCACTGTATACATAAGGACTGTAGCTCAGACAGGTTAGGTAATTTGTTCAAGAGTTTACAGCATAAGGCAGGGCAGGGCTTAGACTCAAATCCAGGCTCAGACAGCTTTTCCCTGCTCTCCTATGTTTTCCCATGTTTACACCGACAAGGAGTTTGAGAAGTCCTGCAAATCCATTCCCGGCATGCAGCATAAAGATCAGGGGAACGACAGAAGTGGAAGAGTAGGAGGAAGTAAGAGAAGCTACGACGTCACCGCACACTTTAATTCTCTCGCATGAGCCTTTAGGAATCCAAGATGATCTGAGCTACTTCTGCAAGGCATCCCACAGAATCAAACTGCCGCTTCTGGAACGTCTCCAGATTTGAGTGCTAATCATCCCTGAAATATGAACGCATGGTTTGCACACCAGTCCCCTAGGGAAGGCAGCCGTAGCAGCTGAGAGTGGGTGCACAGATCACGGATCTTTGCAAGGCTGGGATGGGTTCTCACAGCTGAGGCTGGAAAACATATCTCTTCTTGATTTTCCAGGTTCCACGCTGAAGTCCAAAACTCAGGACTACATGGAGAAATGGTGCTATAGGAAAGTGTGTGCCAAGTTATCCACAGCTGAATCACAAGCTTCTGGAATCCAACTTGCTTATAATGGAGAGACAATCTCTATGATGGCGAATGTTACTCCAAACAGAGCAATTGAAAGAAAAGTTGCCTACGTTTGCTTTTCTAAGTGATTTTTCCCAGGTCCTTTGTGTGCGTCTGATGAGAGGCCTTTTTCTCATTGGTGTACTGTTTGATCCTAAGAACAAAGGTAGCCTTCCCTGCCAGTGTCGCATGGGACCATAATAAAGAAAGCCACCACACCGGAGAGAAAGGCCCATGTAACTAGAATGGGTGACTGCCCGCATTTCTCCACCAAGCTCATCACCCCACAAAGGGAAAGTCCAAAGCCAAAGAGAGGCAAAGTCCTAAGGGCATTTTCTTCTCTAATCACCCAATGAGATCCAGAAGGATGGCTTTTGTGTATGAGCAGTGATTGTGATTCAACAGGAGGGAACTTAAAACATCACTGGATTCATCTTTACAACGAATTCATCTGAGACTGCATTCAACGGCAAGCCCAGAGAGCTCACCCTAGAAGACGGACAATGTGTGTTTCAAAATTTAGTCGCTCTTCAAACTAAGTAGGCTAATTTGAACAATAGTCGCTAAAACTATAAGCCAGACTGAATTTCCCTGCAGGAAATCATGAGGGAGAGAGCAGAAAGTAATACTCAGGCCATCTCTACTTATTGTGGTGAAATATACATTAGCATAAAATTTACCACGTTGACCATTTTTAAGTGTACAAGTCTGTGGCGTTAAATGCACTCACACTGCCGTGCAGTCATCACCACCATCAATCTCTTACCTGTTGTGAAATCTAGCCTTAGAGGGTTTTCTTGTTGGGAACTAATTTCTGCGAGTGAGGGACTGCATTGTGACACAGAAATAAACAGCTAAGTTGTACTGGATTCTGACCTAGTTTATACCTTTTTTTTTTTTTTTTTTTGAGTCGGAGTCTCACTCTGTCGCCCAGGCTGGAGCGCAATGGTGTGACTGCGAAAATCATGGCTCATGGTAGCCTCAACCTCCTGGGCTCAAATAATCTTTCCACCTCAGCCTCTCCAGTAGCTGGGACTATAGGTATGCACCACCATGCCCAGCTAATTGTTTTTATTTTTTGGTAGAGACGAGGGCTCGCTATGCTGCCCAGACAGGTCTCAAACTCCGGGGCTCAAGCAATCCGCCCACCTTGACCTCCCAAAGTGCAGGGAGGACAGGCATGAGAGATGGCGGGCACTGAATTTGTGTTTCTAATAGCCTGTCAGGTGGATGCTGACGCTTTGGGCTTTACAAACTTCTTAGAGCTAGACTAAGAAGTTTGTCTGATCTCAGGAGTCAGATCGGGCTATGAACCCAGCTCTATAGCTTGCCAGTTGTGGGATCTCGGCAACTTACCTGGCCCCTGTACCTCAGTTTCCTTCACAGGTAAAACAGGGATACTGATGATTAGAAGGCTGTGAGACTTACTGAGTTGATGTACGTAAAATACGGAGCCCAGTGCCAACACATTCAAGCACTCACCGACTTAGAGAGGGTTATTTTGTCTGGTGGTACCGCTGCACGTTTTTGGAAAAGTGGAAAATATAGTTGTTCTTCCAGTGAAAGAGAAGGTATGACTGTTACAACTAGTGTAGCATTTAATAAAGGGATGAGGCCAGGTGCTATGGCTCAAGCCTGTCAGCCCAGCACTTTGGGAGGCTGAGGAGAGAGGAATGCCTGAGCCCAGGGGTTCAAGACCAGCCTGGGCAACTTGGTGAGCACGCACCTCTACACTAAATGAAAAAAAAAAGCCAGGCATGGTAGCGCACGCCGGTGGTTCCAGCTACTTGGAAGGCCGAGGCGAGAGTGAGACCCCGACTCAAAAGAAAAAAAAATAAAGCAAATCCTTGGGCCCCCCCTCAGAGCTGAGGGGTGGAGAGTGAGGGGCAGAAGTCGGTGTCCTAATACACTTTCCAGGCAACTCTGAGGCTCACCGAAGTTTGAGAACTTCAGCCTAGCCACTGCCTCCTCGCACATCCTCGTCTCCAAGCTCCTTCCCGCCTCCCACAAGTCCCACCACTAGCTGGTCACACGGTCCTCACAGGGGGGCCCGCCCAGCCTTGCCTCCCATTACCCCATTTTCTTTCTCCTTTTCTTCTTTTTTTTGAGGTGGAGTCTCACTCCATGGCCCAGGCTGGAGTGCAGTGGCACGCTCACGGCCACCCCAGTGTTAACCTGCTGGGTTTAGGCGATCCTTCTGCCTCAGCCTTCCAAGTGGCTGGAACTCAGGTGCACACAACTGCGCCCGGCTAATTTTTGATTTATGGTGGAGACGAGGTCTCTCCAAGTTGCCCGGGCTGGTCTCGAACCCGCGGACTCAGGTAATCCACTCGCCTCGGCCTCCCAGAGTGCTGGGACGGCAGGCTGAGCCACCGAGCCCGGCCCCATTGCCCCCTTTTCCATACACACTCTCCTCCTTCCTCTCTCCTGACCCGCCTGCCTCCTGCCAGTGCTCCTCTCTCCTGCCACGGTCTCCACTCCATTCCGCTCAAAGAGCAATCCTACTGAACACATCCTTTTAGGCTTGGGTTCGCGCATTCATCCAGTCACTACGAGCAGAGCCCCACTCTTTTGTTAGGTGTTTTGAGAGAGTGATCTAGGTTGGGGGGCACATTCACGGATAAAAAGACACAGGCATCCGGCCTCGTGAAAGGTCTCGTGCTTTATTTAAAATGCAGAAGTTGGGGCCCTGCACCCCAGTTGGGGCTCTTCTAGGTTTGAGAGGGGACCCTAATTCTGCATGTTATCAAGCAGGCCAGGTGGTTCTGAGGCCAGGTGGCTGAAATGCCCTGGAACATGCCCTGGGCAGTCTGATTAGGCATGCAGCAACTCATCTGGCGTTTCACCTTCTTAACTCTGTCTTCTCCCCACAGGAGAGTCTTTGGGAGAGAACGAAGTGAAAAAGGAAAGGAAAAACACTCAGGCAAACCAAAGTTGCACTTTCTCAAGTCCGGGAGCTTTCTGAGTCTCCCCAGGCCAGTTCTGCGGAGGAGAGCGTGCTTAACTCGGCCCCGGCTGATGAGCTTTATAAAGATGGAAGGCAAATACCCAAAAGGGGCTGGAGTCACAGGACTCCCAGGTGGCCTCTCGGCCTGCCACTGCCCCCCACCCCCAACCAGGCCAGGCAGCTGCTGCTTAAAAACCTGCGGCCTGAGAGGCCCGGCCACAGACGGTCGTTTTGGATGACTTCAGCGACACCTTCAACTCCGAGGGGCAGTCCGGCACCATCTAAAGTCATCGCGATGCCCCTCCTTCCTAATAAGAACAAGACCAGCTTGCCTAACACTTCCTCATACCACAGATATTTTTCACGAGGCCTCACCCACTCCCAGACAATAACAACGTCCTTCCTGTGGGCTGGGGACCAGCGCCGTATCTCAGAGGTACAATAAGCGTCCTCCACGGCGGCACTGCCACCTCCTCCTCTTTGCTTCACCTCCTCCTGCTAAGATAACCAAAGACACAGGGACCCTGGGCAATGGCAGCTGACCTCAACCTCCTTCCCCTTGCCCGAGATGCCGCCCAGATGCCAGCCCTGACTCAACGACGGCTCCATTCTTCTGCTTAGAAGATAACGGAGACTTACTTTGTACCTAGAATACATATTTGGCACAGAAGCAGCCTTGCTTCAAATGGGTTCCCGGGGGAAGTTGCCATGGGAGTGGCAGGGGCAGGCATGGCTCCATCCCAGCCCCCTGCGGTCCAGACTCCAGGCCAGAGGACAAACAAAGCCATCAATCTGAACGAGAAGCGGGTGTCACAGCAGCCGGTGAGGAATTGGGTTCTGACTCCACCGTTTAAAAGACTTGGAAGCATCGGGCTTGATCCTTCTTTTCTAAAGAGTATTTACTGATAAAGCCTTTGGAAACTGGAAAAAATAAAAAATAAAAATAAAATAAAATAAAAGACCAGGCGTTCGCCCTGTTCAAAACAACAGGGTGCCAGCCCCAGAGGTTCTACCTAGAGACGGTAGGCTCCAGAAAGCTTCTGACATATATAATATGAGGCTGTTAATCTCATTTCAACAAGCTGGGCAGTTTTCATAAGTTCTAGAGAAAGGGCTGAAGAAGAGGTTCTCGCCAGGTGCAGTGGCTCGCGCCTGTATCCCAGCACTTTTGGGAGGCTGAGGCAGGAGGTTCGCTTGAGGCCAGGAGTTCAAGAACAAGCCTGGGCACCATGAGAGACCTCGTCTTTCCAAAAAAATTAAAAATTAGCCAGCTGCTTGAGACGCTAAAACGGAAGGATGGCCTGAGCCCGGGAGGCCAAGGCTGCAACCCCAGCCTGGGTGACAGAGTGAGACCCAGACTGAAAAAAAAAAAAAGAGGTTCTCAGCCAGATGGACTTTGCCCTCCAGGAGGTACTTGGCCATGTCTGGTCCTGCTCAAGTCCTCATGACATAGTGCCACGTAGAGAGAAGTGGGGAGCAGCATCTATTAAAAGGATGAGTGACTAAAAGGTACCAAGGGACAATCTGAGGGAGGACACGGTTGTCCTCATCGCCGCGAACCTCCGAGGTTGGAATGGACACCTTGGAACGTTCCCTAAATGAGCTGTTTGGTTGCCTGCAGAATATATTTCTATTTTACCTGGTCTATTTCATTCTTATATGTTCGTTCCACCTACGACCTCTTGGGATTTGCTTTCCCACACACTTACCACTTACTGGATACAGCAGAAGTACCCTGTGTTTACTCTAATGCTGTAGCTCTCAAACTTTAAAACGCCAGTGAGTTCCCATGTCCTGGGGTCTTCCAGACTCCTCGTTCTTTCAAGCAATCCTCCAAGTTTTTGTCTCTTTAGCCTCAAAGAGTTCTAACACTCCTGTCTGTCCTCATGCAGCATTCACTCACCCACCCTGGCAGGTGAGAACAGCTCAGTCTCCTCCCGCCTGGTGCCCAGAAGGCCCAGCTGAGAAGAGAGCATCTGGCCTGTCCCTGTGGACGTTTGGCTGAAACCTCCCGCCATCCTGTCAGTGCTGGGCTGTGCACCAAGTGGCAGCCTGCACAGACGGGCTGGTGATGAGGAACTTTAGGCCTGGTCTGGTCTACCGAGCTCTTGTTTTACACAACCCAACTTCACACGTTATTCCTTCCCAGTGGTGGAATCAGCAGGTAGACCTCAGCCGTCAAGACAGCCAAAAGCATTAGTCAACTGCAATATACAGGTTTCCTGTCATGGGGCACAGCCCCAGTGTGTAGGCCTGTAACTCTTCTGAAAAACAGAATGAGGGAATCTCTGGTTCCTTGAGTTCCAATCTAGGAGGCAGGTTATCCGCTGCACACGCCTGCGATTTCCTTCCACTTAATAATCCAGCAGGATGAATTTGTTTGGGGAAACAGAAGCAGCTTGTTCCCGCGGAGGCTTCTGGAATAGGGCAAGCCAGGGTACTTGTGTGCTCACTCAACCAGCAACCAGTGTGCCCAAGCACTCCGGAAGGTCCACAGATACACAGTGAAGTAGACACCACAATAGAGTTCCCACGCCAGAGAGGGTGGCGGACCAGACTCAGAGAACCAGGTAATGAACAGAGACAGGGCAAGGAAGGGGCTGAGATACGGGTCACAGGAGACCAGACGGTTGGCGAGGCCACCGTGCAAGCTGGGACTCAAAGAACATGTGGGCGGCAGCCAGGTGACCAGCTGGAGAAGGGACATGACAAGGGCCCACAAGGTGAACGGCCGTGACTCACCTGGGGAATTCGGGATCCACACACGGCTGGCGTGTGGGAACCCAGGGCAAAGGTGGCCGGGAGACGGGAGCAGGCAGCAGCAGCCGCAGCCGGTTCGGGAGCCTGGATTTTATGATAAATGCTGCAGGAGGCCACTGACGCCTTTTCGGCAGGGGCATGGTGTGAGCAATTTTAGGATGGAAGAGTGTGGCTTGCGCCATCATCCTCATCACGCACCGTGCTAGAAGAGAGACGCCACAGCAGCAGGGATGGGGGCCCCGAGCCAGGCCAAAGTGGTGACCAGGCAGGGGATGCAAGCCACATCTCAAGGGTGGAATTGAGCAAACGACCCAACAGCACATAGAAGATCAGAGAGTTAGACTCCAAGACCCCACACCCCGGTGGACAGCCACTTCTTAAGAGCAAAGATTGGCTGGGCTCGGTGGCTCAGTCTGTCATCCCAGCACTGTGGGAGGCCGAGGCAAGTGGATGGCCTGAGCCTGTGGGTTCGAGACCAGCCCGGGCAGCTTGGCGGTACAATACATAAAAAATTAGTCAGGCGTGGTAGTGCACGCCTGTAGTTCCGGCTACTTGGAAGTGCCCCTGCACTCCAGCCTGGGCAATGGAGACTCCAACTCAAAAAAAAAAAAAAAGTTAAGATCTCAGAATCCCGGCATTCGTTATCTTCCCGAGCTCTCTGGTTTTGCCTGTCCTTCAGCTTCAGGCTTGCATTCCACAGATATTCCTGGGCGTTCTGCTGCCTTCATTGAAAGGTGCCTGTGGAGGGAGTCCATTGCCCAACCAGGCCACACAAGAAGCCGGCATGGTTTCCCCAGAACGGAAGGTGGATCTTTACAATCTCTATTCTGATGCTTTCCAGAGCCACCTAGCAGCACAGACAGCTCTAAGACATCTACAGTTCAACGTCTTCAGAGCTAAAAAGTATGTTTCATATCCGACTTCCACAAATACCCAAAATGTTTAAGCCAAGGTGATTTCAGCACCTCCCAAGACTCGGAGTCACCCTCATGCCTGTGTCTACACATGGACCTGGGACCCCCTCCAGGTCCTGCTCCAGACCTCCAGAACGGGAGTTTCTGCAGGAGGAGCCTGGCAGTTGGGCATATTTCCCACGAATGACATATACGGAAATGCTCAAGAACCAAAGCCCTGGAAGCTGTAATCATCTTCTCCTAATAAAAAAATGGGGTGTACCAACCGGATTAATTTGGAAAACTGGTAACATTCAGGAAGGAAAATTCGTGTTCTCTGGGACCTATTTTATAATCTATCAATGGCTACATGCTTTACATACTCATTCTCACAGGAAGGTGTTACTCCCATTTCATAGATAAACAGACTTGAACAGGTTACGAAATAGCCTCCCTTGAGGCCACAGAGCCAACAGGTATCAGGTCGGGATGCAAACTCGGGAGAGTCTGACTCCAAAGCACCTGTTCCTTTATTCCTCTAGTACCTTGAGAATGTCTTTTCTCTGAAACTGACCCAGGGTCCACGGATGCCTAGAAGTGGGTTACATCTGTCCACGTCTTCAATGGTTCAAGCAATCACGTGTCTCTCGCGCACACATTTCCTGCCCAGTGCAGGCTGGGAATTCATGGGGGCAGAAGAGGTGCACACATTTTCAAACACCAGGTGCCTTCAAGAATTAGACCACACCACCCCCACTGAAATATCCCTCCTACTGAATGTGTGGACTCTTTCGAAGGCTGGCAGTTCACAGTACCTCCTCTTCCTTACTGCCAGTTTCTCTGATGGCATCACTCCAGGGAAGAAAATGGCAGTGGGACAGAGGGCAGGACTTCTGGCTTCTCCACCTCCAGGAGGCAGGGCCCTCTGTGGGGGGAACAGCTGCCGGGACCGTGCTGGGCTGAGGAACATCATAGGCTTCCCAGCTGAGGTGCCCAAGACCAAGACAGAAACCCCAGGGTACCTGTGTCTTCCTTCTCCAGGTTCCTAGGAGGCCAGATGATGTATTCGCAGAGTATTTTAAACAGCACAGCATCAGTAGGAAACCACCAAGTGGATATTGACAGTATTTACATATAAAATGGCAGACGCCTGCGGATGGATCAAAAGACGGTGTCCTAAGCCGTGAGCTCCAGAGTTACCCTTCCTACTGACTTTACCTGCCTGCGGCAGCCGTGACCAGCGAGGGAGAGCGTGAGGGAGGGTGCTGGAGATGACAAGTTCCTGTGCCACCTACTGCCTCAGACGTTTTGGCTAGAATTGGGAGGTCACGTCCGATGGCAACTCTGGTAACGCGTCAGTCAGTACACAGAGGCAGAGTGAGGCAGAGGCAGATAGAACCGAGTGTCTCCAGATGCCAGTTCCCACGATCAGTGCTTTAGGTCACTTGCTGCTTACTACTCCAAGAAAGAAAGGTGCTCCCATGATCACTTCTTTAGAGATGGCAACGCTGAGGCTCTGATGAGTCGAAAGTGCCCAAGACATCACAGTAAGAAGTAAGCAGGAGAGCTATGACTCAGATCCGGGACAGGCTGACCCCCCAAGCTTAACTCCTAAGTAACGTACTTGACTTCCCTTAATTATTAAGTCATGTACTCTGCTTCCTCGCTTTAGCCACCAAAGACAGAGAAGTGATCATTTAAGAGAGTCAAGGGATAGAAGAAAGGAATCGCTAGAGAGATTGCATTGTTGCCACATCCTTCTAAAAAAGCCGACTTTTATTTTAGATAAAGAAAATAGCCACCCTGTTTCCTGCTGAAGTCGGTCAAGGCCTCGTCCCTCTGAAACAATGGTTTGAGGTCCACGTACTTGCCCTAATTACATGGGCCCAGTGACCCAGGGGACCTGCTATGTGAAAAGCAGAATATAACACAGAATGGGAGACTCATGAGGGCGAGAATCTTTGTTTTACTCCCTGGTATATCCTAAGCAGAATAGTTCCTGGCGTGTAGTGGATACATAGTAGGTACTTAGGCAATGAATGAATGAATGGCGAAATGTTAGAATATTCCGTGCCATTGCCTTCTTCAATTAATATCATAAAAGAGGGCGTGGTAACCTGGGCACCAATGTTTATTCACTAATGTGTTATACAAGGAGGGACCCCCCAAAAATGGAATTATCTTTCGGCGGACAAGGGTCTTACAGTACACCCAGAATTTGTTCCTCTGGATCAAATGGTCAGCCAAAGTTTTTATCTGGAAGTTTTGAGAAGGTTGTGTCACGATTTGCAAGCAGGTGACTGGCTCTTCCAGCATGACAATGCACCTGCCCACCCTGCGCTGAGTGTTCAGCAGTTTTTGACCAGAAACAACAGGACTCCTGTGCCCCACCCTCCCTATTCACCCAATGTCACCCCGAGCAACTTTTTTGTTGTTGTTATTTCCCCAGATGAAAAAAGCCCTCAAAGGGAAAGGTTTTGCCGACGTGGAAGAGGTGAAAAAAAATGGCAGAAGCACTAGACGGCATCAAAATTGCTGAGTTCAAAAACTGTTGTGAGCAGTGGAGAAAGCATCTTGATAGGCATATTGCATCCAGTGGAGAATGCTTTGAAGGTGACTGAAGTTTAAAGATGGAAGAATAAACGCACGATTTTGTATAAATAAATTCCAGGTTTTTGGGCCTCCCCCCCCCCCATATAGACTCCAAGATGGGCCCCAGCGGTCCCTGCCTCCTGGTATTCATATCCTCTGTTTCAGGTTTGGCCTCTGGGACCCACAGAACACGGCAGAAGAGAAGGCATGCCACTTCCGAGGTTAGGTTGTGAGGACAGGGGCGCTCTCTCTCGGATCGCTGTCTATGGAGAAAGGTAGCTGCTTGAGTGACTCTCGGGCAGCCTGTAGAGACACCAACAAGCAAGGAACTGAGGCCTCTGGCCACTACCCAGGAAGGAACGGAGATCTCCTGCCAACAACCATGGGAGAGAGCTTGGAGACAGATGCTCCATTCTCCATCGAGCTTGGAGATGACTGCAGCCTCCACCAATCACTGGACTGATGCCTCATGAGACAGCCTGAGTCAGCGCCACCCAGCCAAGCCACCTCCACATTTCCGACCCTTAGAACTTGTGTGGGATAATAAATGCTTGCTGCTTTCAGCGGCTAAGTTTTGGAGTCATTTGTTACACAGCAATGGATAACCGATACCATGAATTAACCTCATCATCTTATTAACATGGCAACTGGAAACCAACTTTTGAACAAAAAATATCGTGCCATTAGCGAAGTGTCAATGCTCAATTTTATGGATCCTTCCCCCTCCTAAAAACCTTTAGAACATACAAGAAGTTCTTAGGGTCTACTGTGGCCCCTTTTTCTTTGAAGCTACAGCAGGGCACAGATGTGATGTTATGATTACCAGTGTGGAAAAGCAGCATTCAGCTCCCTCAGAGGAGAGAAGAGATAGTCTTGTGAACTTTTAGGGGAAGTATTCTGGCTGACATTAAATGTATTTGATTCTGTTTTAATTTTTCAAGAGCTTAACTTCCAGGGTAGAGGAAATATAACCCACAACACAAAACACTATGATAATTTCGGGATTGTAACAAGTACTAGGATGCCAGGGAGCCTACCACAGCCCAATACAGAAGGCCAGCCCTCGGAAGGAATTGGTTGAGATGCTTTTGAACTTGGCAAAGTACCTCTAGGGTGGTGCCTCACACAAAAAAAAGTCATGCAAAGAACCTTCATCGGTGAGAATCACTGGCTCACCCTGAAGAACCTACAGGGAACTTGCCAGGGAGACAAGGAACATGCAATCTAGACAAGTCTGCAATGATACATTCTCCCCAAAGGGGTTTTATGAGTTAGGGTATATCTGTGAAATACTTGCAACTCAACACAGGGAAAATGGAATGAAGAGGATAATGTATCGATTGGCTTATGTCACCTGTCAATCAATACCCCACCGCAAGCCTGGCAATGAAGTGCGATCAATGATCTGATAACGCTGGGAGGCTGGGAGAAGGGAGCCATCAGACAAGGTAGTTCTCATAGATACCACCACAGCCCCCAAGCAGCTCTGTTCAGCAGACCCAGGAGTGTAATTCTGGGCTCATTCTCTCGCCCTCTGGCATGCCCACGCTCATGGCAGCTCAAGGAAGAAGCACATTTTGTTGACTTCTGGGAAGGCTCCCGCAGAATGTCCGGCCTCATCCCTAAGCAGATCTAACCAACAGGAGGGGAGAAGGCAGTTCTCATTTGGGGGCTGGTGGTACTTTTCCCCTTCCACTCCCCACCTCCCCGGGCACGGAGACGTCATCTTGTCCACTTCTAGATTTATGTGCCATGATAGTCTTCAACTCATCATTTCTCTAGAAAGACAGGGACAGGAGGGGTTTGTGAGGTAAGAGGTGTGTGTGTCTGAGTTTCGTATGCCTGGAAGATCAACTAGCCAGCTTTTGTAGCAAATGCAGAACATCTCATCTTTGAAAGCTCTTGAAGCAGCCTGGGAAGCCTGGCACCAGGACAACTTATGGCATGACAAGCACCAAGAAAGCGAGTGTCTTCAGAGCACAGCCATTTGTGGGCCAGTGCCGAGGCTCTTCTGCCGTGGATGTGGGGGAGAAAACGTTTTCCCTGGGGGGTAAAAACAACACCGGAGCAAGGTGCCTTCAAAGAGGGTTTTGCAGAAAAGACACACACGTCGTCTCACCATGATGTCCGGGCCAAGGCACACCAGAGCATATGGCTGCGCCCAGGGCTCAGGACCCTGAAAACTCACACACACCCATCACTTCCTTCTCACCTCATAAATGCAGCCAATCTCCGCACAGAGGTGTCATCTCGGTTGCTAAAGGTATCAAGAAATGCTAAACCCTGGCAGAAAGCTGGCGTTTCTCCCATGATGTGACATGACGGAGTACAAGTATTTGCCTAAGGTTGCTTTCGGGAACTTAAATCACAGGAGAAAGAGGCCAAAGTTCAAACCTCTCTTTTTTTTGACCTGTGAGTTCCTGACGCTCTAAGGCCCTAAGTCACAATCTTCTCCAAAGATTACTATGTGTTTTGTTACGCTAGCTTAAATTCTTTCCAGCCATAAAAGAAACAGATACCTTTGTGAGACTCCTTCCTTCCCCAGGTTCCTGCATGTTATTTTTTAAGGTACTCAGACATCAATAATCCGTGATCGCATGTGCAGGCCGACGCTTAGAGCCTGGGATATTATTTATGCCCTCCTAATGGGACTAGTAAAGACTCAGGATTGACAGTGTGCAGGAAATATGTCTACAGAACGTTTTTATTCTAAATATAGAGGATTTTAAGGGTATAAACAAGTTACTCAGCAGCCTGGACTGTCTTCTTCCAGCCATTCTGGTCAATCATAAGTACGGGCAGCAAATATTATTCCTTTCATGCATGTTTAATGGGCATTTGTCATGGGAAAATGCACTGGCAGCTCCATTTCTTCCTTCCCTCAAATTACCAATATGACTGGACTGTCAAGTTAAGCGACCAAATGCTAAATTTCCTTCCTTCCTTCCTACTAGGTCATGCATCGTTTTGAGTCATATGAGTGGAAACATCATTGTAAAGGCTGAGCTGTTTTTTCTTTCTCCTGATGACAACTTTTCAACAGCTGAACTGCTCTGGGTAAATAGCAGCAAAGAAAATACACTCCCCAGTCATGGCACATGTTTACAATGAGGCTAAAGGAACTTAAAAATGGGTGCTTGGGCAGGGTTCGGTGGCTCACCCGGTCATCCCAGCACTTTGGGAGGCCGAGGCGAGTGGATGGCCTGAGCCTGCAGGTTCAAGACCCGCCTGGGCAACTTGGCAAGTCTTGTCTCTACAATAAATCAAAAATATTAGCTGGGTGTGGTAGCGCGCATCTGTGGTCCCGGCTACTTGGAGGCTGAGGTGGAAGAATCGCCGGAGCTCAGCAGGTCGAGGCTGCGGTGGCTGGGAGCGTGCCACTGCACTCCAGTCTGGGCGACAGAGTGAGACTCCAACTCAAAAAAAAAAAATAGGATGCTCCGGGGTCTGCTGCCAAAGTCTGAACTCGAGCAGCCTGGCGTGCACAGCTAGTAATGAGTCGGTGCAGCCCAGGCCCTGAGATGGGCTCCCAGGCGGCTTTATCCTCTTCTCCAAGGACTGCTGCACCACGACATGGAGACATACATTTGGAGCTAGAGGTCAAGGTGAGAGGGAGGAGGTCTCACGACGGCGAGAGGTCGCTTAAAAGCAGAGGAAAACGTCGCTGGACTGGGCTTGAACTAAACTGCAAGGGAGCTCCTTCCCTACCCGAGCTCAGCTGCTGTCGGAGGACGGCCTGCCTTCTGGAAAAGAAGATAACGAAGCAGATAGCCAAAGTCCAAGGTAAGGGAAATATGTGAGGCACGAAGAAGGCTCTGCTGGCCTTCTCTTCAGACTCCTGAAACCAGGGTGAGCAGGCACACGAAGAAGGGAGCTGGTGGTTTGTGAAATCAGGGCACACTGTACCTGGCTCCAATAGACTCTCCTCCACGGCCACGGGCCTAGGCTTCCAGGCCGGTGGCCCTGGGAACCCTCGGAGGATCTGACGAGCCTGTGGATTGTGTCCACACTGACAACGCATGTGTGCCATCGCACAAAACCGTACATTCAACCCTGGGAATTCTCAAATTCAAGAAGCCAAATCGTTGCATCCTAGCATGAAGAGAAGTTACTGATAAGAAAGCCAGCACTCTCCAAGAGACTGTGGAATGTGGCTCAGTCACCATTCCATCCCCAGTGCCTTGGGTGGGGCTTAGGGGTAGTATCTCAACACATGCTTGCTAGAAAGTTCCGGTGCTCACACCTACGTTTAAGGCATCCTTCTCACCATTGCTACAGTGTTTCTATTGCTGCTCTCACCCAAAGAGGGTTTCCTTCCAAATACTCACCACAGTCAAGCTACCTTCAGAACTTCTAGTAAGAGGAGCTTAGAAAGAGCCACCTGGTTGCAAATCTGGGGAGTGGGTTCACACTGAACTTTACAAAACTACGGGGGCAAAAAAACCTCCCCTGCACTCTCAGAGAAATAAGAGGCAGCAGTGTCTTCACGGAACTTCCCTGTCTTGCTGTGGATTCTTACACATTCCCCACGTGGATGTGAACGGATTCAAAATCACGACTCAGCAAAGAGCTGCAGGTCTCTCCCTAGGATATCCATCTAGGATATTCATTACAATGAAGTTAACACACTTATTCAAACCCAAGCTCATTCTACAAACGGTTTCGAGCCCCCTCCCCACAGGGTGGTCAGGTCCTGACGCCTTCCTCCACGGCAAGTAACAGTCTGTGAAAAGTTTGGATTCCTGAGACCCGAAGCACCCATCCAGGGAACCGTCGGCCATGTGGCCTCCCCTGTGCCCACGGAAAGATGTTGACCACGAGTCCCGGCAACCCTCTTTCCCAGTGAGCTTTGGCATGGCCTCAGAATCCTCCACATAGCCCTCCAGGTGGCTATCAAAACCCACCCCGGAATGCGAGTCCAAACACATGTGTCACTCACGGACTCTACGTGTTCAAGCACAGTCTCAGAGGGTAATCTGTGGCCCCAAGGCATTCATTCTGAATTCCATCTGCAGCTTAGATGACTAGTGAGTTCTAATCATCATTGACTTTCAAACGTCTCATTGCACTTGGCTTCCAAAGTCAGGCCTGGATCGTGTGAGAGCTGGGTCTGATCATCCCTGTGCAATTATCTTCTCCTATACAAGGCATGGAAAAGCAATCAGAAGCCTGGGCACTGCCATCATCTCGTGTGGTTTAAATTCTGACTCTACCACTGACGGCCGTGTGACCTGGGATATACTCTTTCACCTCACGACTCAATTTCCTCATTTACCAAATGGGAATAAGATAGTACCAACATCATGGTATAACTGCAAGGATATGAGTTAACATGCAAAAAGATACTTGGAAGAATCCCTGAAATATTAAACGCTTAATAAATGGATTTTTTTTTTAGTCGGAGTCTCACTGTCATCCAGGCTGGAGTACAGTGGCACAATCACGGCCACCACAGCCTTTACCTGCTGGGCTCAGGTGACCCATCTGCCTGTCTTCCAAGTAGCTGGAACTACAGGCGTGCATCCCGATGCCTGGCCAATTTTTTGATTTATTGTAGAGATGAGGTCGCACCAAGTCGCCCAGGAAATCTTCTTGCCTCTGCCTCCCAAAATGCTGGGATTACAGGCATGTGCCACCTCACCCAGTCAATAAATGTGATTCTTAGCAAAAATGTGCTGAACTCAAAGGATGCCTCAAAGATCAATGTTTCATATCTGGGGCATGGCACATTCAGTCACAAAAATGTAAAGAGTTGCGGTCCTTCAAAAACCCATGCTTGCCACAGTTGAGTTTCACAAACATGAATCACATGCTTGCTTACTAGATGTCTGACACTACTGTAGGCTCTGGAAACACAAACATAAACAAGGCGCGTCTTCACCTTGAGGCAAAATCCCATCAACTACGAGCCCTGACATTTTCTCCTAGTAACGAGAAAACACTCATGTGCTTAAAAAACATATTCCCCACGTGGATGTGAGTGGATTCGAAATCGCTACTCAGCACAGAGCTGCAGGTCTGTCCCTAGAATATCCCTCTGGGACCTTCAGTCCAAAGTGAGCAACAGGAAGGAGAAAAACTCAGAGACCAACCCTGGTCCCAGAGGAGAGTCTGCTTCTTTGATTCAAGATAAAGTGTCTCTGCATGCTGACCTTGCAGACCTCTCTCCCCAGACAAGCCAGCAGACTAGACTCACAATAAGTACAGGTAGCCAAGGGTGGGCTTTCACACAGCATTTTCTCATCTTGCTGTGGATTCTTACAAATCACTGAATTTAAACAGGAAAAAAACCAAGTTTCTCCTTTTCCAGCCTCCCTTATTCTAGACGTGGTGTACCCCGGTGTCAGACATTCTCATTCCATTCATGATTGCCATTCTTTCTAGGAGAGTCATTGCTTCCAGTGATGTGTGGGTGTGTGTCTGGGAGCTGGAGACATCCAGCGTCCAAATCTAGCTGCAAACTCAGCTACGCATTTGGGGCCCAGCTACCCCATTTGCCAGTGTCATGCCCCCCCGCACCAGGAGAGCCCCAAGGGGAGATGGATGCTCACTGGTGGAGTCAGCCCAGCCAAGCTGGAGCCTCTTTTACCTGTGTCTATGGTGGGGGTGATAATACACCAGCGAACAAACCGAAATGATGGGTGAGCATAAACTCCATATGCTGCAAATTTGCTTTCAAAAGTAAGATACAGTTATCATTTCTCAACTTCTCCAACGAGCTGTAACCACGACCAACTGCACCTTTCTCATTGATAATGTGGATTCTGTGAGGGCTACATGGATTGTGTATATCTGTTATTATGATGATGACTGCAAATGCCAGTCATCTTCCTGACAGCTATGCCCACCCCACCTCTATGGAGCCCTGATGCTAATTTTCTGACCACTTCTGTTCTGTTTCCATAAAGAGGAATGATATTCTCTTCCACTAAAGGTACTTTTAAGTAGTTTCCCTTTACTTCTCAAACTTCAACGGCTTCTAACAAAATGACCCCAATAACCCCAAGGCACAGGAGTTGCTGGTAAGACCACCTTCCTCCCTAAAAGCATCAGAATCAGTGTTTTGCACAGTCTGGCCAAAGCAGCACACGGCCTGGGCCAGGACGAGCACTGTGCAGGCAGATGTCCAGGCCCAGAGCAGCCGCTGGGAAAAGAGCCCCTCCCCCAGCTCGGAGGGTGGACATTCGTGTATAATTATCACTTTCCGCGGCATTTCCCAGATTCGCTTTCTTTTAATAAACCCAAATCACTCTCTAATCGGCCATATTATTAGGGAACAAGGAGCTGAGCATTGCATCACTAGTTACCTTTATCTGTTGATTTGTCCAGGCTGTGTCCCCCGCCCCCCATTAAGATGCAAATTCCCCCAGAGGCCTCCGTGGTAGCAGGCCCTCAATACCTGTAACTGCCATCCCGTCCTCCCTTTCCTCGCACTGACGCCTTTCTCTTGTGAGACACTGGGTTTCGGGATCTAAACCTGGGAAGAATGTTAAGAGACTGCCCGCTGTCGAGCCCCTGTATTTGTCAAACGGTCGGCGCACTGGAGCCCTGTTTCTAATCGCCCAAGGAGTGTGTGTGTGTGTGTGTGTGTGTGTGTGTGAGAAGAAATGCTTCATTAAACGGGAGGTGCAACCTCAGAGTCCCAACACAGGCTCCTTCCTACTCCATCCCCGAGAGACTCATAAGCCACCCCTAGTCTAAAAGCCATCTATCTGGCCATTGACCCAACAAATGACATTTAGTATGAACTCCAAATGTGCCAGGACCCACAAAGGCCTTGGGGGCACTTGGGGTGAACACAACCGGCAAGATTCCTGGTCTCGCGGGGCTTCCATTCCAGCGGGGAAAGACGGGAAACGCACCAGTCAACCAGGAATCAGCGTCGTTCGGGTAGTGAGAACATCGGTAGAGAAAACAAGACCTCTGGAATGAGACACAGTGATGGAGGATATGGGGGAAGGAGATCAGTCCCGTCCACGTGTCTGCTCTGGTTAGGGCAGCCAGGCAGGTCTCCCTCAGGTGGTGACACTAGAGCAGAATCCTGGATGACCAGGACAATCCTGCCAGGCAAAGTGCTAGGGAACCCCATCTGTTGGGGAAATAAGGAATCGGAGGAGGGCGGCTGGCCCCAAGGTCACACTGTTAGGAGACGCCTGGACCAGAAGGGCGGTCTCTTATCACTCACGCTTGCCATTGTGAGATCAGGCTCTTCTTCCTAGCTCCTGTGAATTGGTGTTCTCTTGTTTTCCAGAGAAATTTCTTTCAACTGATCTTCCCCGTACTCTGGAAGGCGTTTCCTCATTTCCTATTTTCTCTGAACAGTCACCCCCTAACCAACCCGTGTCCACATATATATGGTAAACAAAGTGTGTGTGTGAGAGTGAGTGAGCGAGCAGGTGAGACGAGCTTAAGCTACATTTTCTGAGCAAAGGTAAGACCCAAACCATTGGAAAAGAAAGGCAACCGTGACTTCCTTTACCTTCACGTTTCTGAAAAGGAAAAGCCATGCTGTATAACATCACAATATTTTCATCTAAAAATCCAGAAAATCTTAACAGGCAATGAAGCTGAGGGTGTCTCCCCTTTAAAACAAAATAAAGCCACCACAACCGAATGACCCTCTTGGCTTCATGCGAGCTACATCTCGCTTGGTTTAAAGAAAGAAAGAGTGGGCTGATCTGAAGCCCAAGACCACAGACCCCCAAGATTCCAGCAGTCCTGAAGAAGGGATCGGAGAGGGGTGTTGAGATGAGGAGGGAGGGACCGTGGGATAGGAGAAATTCCAGATCTGACAGCCATTTGGGAAAATTCTCCTTTTCCTTTCTTTTTTCCGAGTCTCTTAAATCCCTAAACAGAGCTGAGTTTTAAGGGCTTAGGGCTGCCCTGGGGAGATCGGTGATTACACTCTCTGCTTAGGGTTTTAGTGATAAGAAAAAAGAGAGGCGATGGATTGAATTCCCCTCCCCCAGGCCAACTCCCAGCGACTCCCTTTTATAGTTCCCCTTTAAAGCGGAAACATATTTAAAAAACGAAGTGGTGACACATATAAAATCCCATCCATCAATCTGCACTTTCCAATTGTTATGTGTGTGTGAGACAGAGACAAACAGATGGAGGGGCTGATGTCTGCAGCTGCAACACTGGTCAATTCCTCAGCACAAGGCTTTGCCGAGCATTCCGCCTTAATTTCATATTTTCCACATCGGGTCACTAGTCCACGGGGCTCTCCCTTGGGAATCCTCTTTGCCCCACAGAAATGTGGCACACGTCGTTGGGTGGATCAGGGAGCAGGAGTCAGTGCTCCGTCCAAAAATTAAAAAAAACAAAAATAAATGTCATGAATCAAACTCTCCTTTACAGCTGTGTTTCTCAAACTGGACCCCTAAGTCCTTCAAAACAGGGTCAGACACGAGTGATCGGTTTATTGCCTCTAGGAAGGAGGCTAAGCTATTTATACGGCTCTCCTCCCTTTGCCACGGCTGGACCTGGTCCCCAAGATTACTTCAGACCCCCCTCACTGGTGCTTCCTTTAAAAACACAAAGCATCCCCACCCTGGCCACCTCTTCTTCCAGTCACAAGCACAGCGTCAAAGCCAATCACACCAAAAGTGGTCTAAGCCACTCGCGCTATCCCTCTCGCTCTTCCAAGAGGGAAAGTAAACACTAGGGCAGCAAAGGGACACAACTCAGTTGTCCTTCTGGACAGCATCGGAGCCGGCACTGGGGCCTTCTGCTCCCAGCCTGGCACTCCCGCCCTGCGCCTCTAATAAGTGTAGCAAGGAGGTACAACGCAGCGATCACTCGATCACTCGTCACTCCCTCTCTACTCATGTATTCACTGTAAAGGGGAAGAAGGAAAACACAAGGCACTTAGAGTAATTTCCTACCAAAGGGGGGGGGGGCAGAGCTGAGAAGCAGTGCTCTTCAAGATGGGAACAAACACGCTTCCTTCCCATGTGTGCTGCCCTCCCTCACAAAGTCTCCCGTGGCCTAGGGGATCGAATGCAATTACGCTGCCCATATATATCTGCCGTGCAGCTCGACTCTCCCGAGGGCGGCATAACTGTACGAGGGGAGTGACATCTTTATGAGGTTAACCCTTTTCTGTGCCAAGGGGAGACTACCCAAGGCAGATGTGTCCCCCGGAGCGGAACAGAAGCGCTGGAAATTTGGTGGTTCGGAGGAAGGACAGCCCCGGACCACTGTCGAGGAAGGAACAATAAATTGTTGCTCAGAGGAGTACTGTGCTGGGGAAGCCTGGGAGAGAGCTGACGTCCACAAAGAGAAAGTGAGATGAGCAGGGAAAGGAGAACTGGGTTCTGACGCAGTGGGAGAGCCAGAGGAGGAGACAGGGGAGCGAGGGTTTGTTCAGCTCTGCCACATGCTAGACAGCAAGCCAGGCTTGTTCACATATTGCATCACCTCATTTAATCCCACAACCTTTGGCGGGGGTGACGCTCGTCCCCAAACACAGAACATGGGGCTCAAAGATGTCAGGTCACCAGGCCAAGGGGACCCAGCCAAGGAAGTGGAGTCCTCTTTCATGTTAAGGTTTTTGAGCTCTGATTTAGTTGACCTTTGCTACCTGACAACCCACCCCCGAAGTCAGCGGCTTAATTCATGGTTCTGCAGGCTGGCTGGGTGGTCCCTCAGCCAGCCACCTTGAGTCATGGACTGGCTGGGTCGGAGATGGCCCCGCTCATGTGCGGCTGTCCAGAGGCAGGGGCACCCTGGTTCTTCTGCACGTGACTGCTCACCCGCTGGTCAGCCAGACCGAGGCTCTTCTAGGTGGGCTCAGGTCAGCGTCCACAGGGGCTTCATAAGGCCATCCTCAGAAACAGCACATGTCACTTCTGCCGCCCATTGTCGGTTAAAGCAGGTCACGAGGCCACTCACGATCCAAGGGAGGAAACTTTTCCATGAGGGGAGTGGTGACCTCATGGTTCAGAGGGACGGAGGCAGGGGAGAAACCACCGTGATGGTTTAAAAAGGAATCTACCGCTGGCTCTAAGCGCTGTGCTCTGCCCAGTACCCACATTTTAATAGAAATCTCTCATTTCCCCTCACCGTTCTCTTTCTCATAGATTTACAACAAGTCCTTAAGAAAAGGAGTCCTTTTATGACGTGGAAGAGACCCAGAAGACTTGGGTTCTAGTCCCAGTTCCACTGCTGCGAGGTCTGACAGGGTTTTTTGTTGTTGCTTGTTTTCTCCTCTTAAGTGAGCTTTAATGTTTTCATCTATGGAAAGGGGGCTTGGTCCGTCTTGTCCCTTGGGGCTCATACGACTCTGCAGACTGCAGAATCGGCACCGATTTTTAGGCCAACATGAACTGGCATCTGGGGGCAGGGCAGGCGGAGATCAGAGATGGCCTCTACCTCGCGACGCCCTTTCGCGGTGGCGTGTGCAGAATTCGGGCGGCATGTGCAGACCGGACGCTAAGCCGGCATGGGTCCTCCACCTTGTCCCAAGGATTAAAGGACACATTTTGGCTCTAAGGGCTTCTAGACCTGGTTAGGAAAAACAGTTCCCACGCGGCACACCCTGGCACCAGCTAAGCAGACAGCACAGGTGAAGGCCCCCGAGTCAGGGTCTTCCTGAGGGAATGCTCAGCCGGGAGCTCTCGGAGAGACATTGTTGCCTAGCGCATGCAGGGTCAGGTTCCCAAGGAGAAAGCTTATGTTTAATTTAGCGCAGAGACAGCACCGAACCGCTCTCTGGGGGACTGAGGCTGCAAACAGGTCCACAGGCAGAGCACCTAAGCAAGAAAAGGAAGCTCTCTTAGTTCGGGGCAAAGGCTCCGGGACATGGACCCAAGGCTCCAGGGCGGCAGCCCTGCCTGTTTCTGTCCGGAGGACTGACGCTCTGTCCTGCTGCCTCTGACGGCTGCACTTGGCACTTCATCAGCACTCTGTGAAGCCCCCGGCGGGGGTCATACACTCCGACGTCTGCTGTCTGAAATTCAGAGGTGCGGTGTGGCAATCAAATGCGCCAGCCTCGGCCGGCTTAGCAAGTATCGGAGAACTCAGGAGAGCAACAACAACTTGATTTCTTAGCTGTGTAGTCGGAAAATGTTTTTACTTGTATGTGATTCAGACTCCAGAAACCTCCAGAGATGAGCAGCTGACACTTAAACCTGACTCTGTACGGTACATATTGTATTCGATTAAGCTACTTCTTTGCACCCTGGTTACCGGCACTCTCAGAGATTACACTCTGTATTCGACAGACTCCTGGTACGCTATTAGCAGTTGCCGCAGATTTTGCCTTAACTACATTCTCTTAAAAAGAAACAGACATGTAATTAACTTTCCGCTCAAATCCATCAGAACTACCTGAAAAGAACTGTGGCAGAAGGAGGAATTAAGGTGGGGGCTTAATGTGAGCGAGAGCTATTGGTGTCCTGGATAAGATCTACAAACATAACCCAGCCACGTTTCTGACAACAGAGAATTTTTAAAAAGCAACAATGCTGAGATTTCATATTAACATATGAACCCGCCAGAATGACTCAGGAAGCAAGAGCACTGTTAAAGACAAAACAAAACAACCCAACTACGTCTAAGGCTACGTTTCCTAAGCATTATTATCCTTGGAAAGAGGGAAGGATTTGAGTTTGGATGATGGGGAATAAACATAAAAAACAAACACACAAAAAATGGTGACTACATTCTTTCCTCCGAGTTAGAACAATAAACCTATCCTCGGCCAAGCACAATCCACCAAAGAACAGAGAGTATCTGTTTGCTAATCCTGTCACTTCTTCATAGAAACGTCGTGCTTTTGATTAAGAATCATCATCACCGAACTTGCTTTGAAGCCCTGGCCACGGCTTCCTCGTGTTTCTTATGGAAAGTCACACTTCAGGAGGTCCTGAGTAGAGAACCGCTTCCAAGTTAAGAACCACATCAAGGCAAGGAATTGTCAACATGCTCCCGGTTACGGCTGGGAGGAGGGCACACAAACGGGGTTGGCCCTTCAGTCTCAGACAACGCGGTGAGCTAGGCTAATTCCTAAGCAGTGTCAGCTGGGGACCTGGCTTTCAGAAGCTAGACCGAACTCTCCGCAGCTGGGTGCTTCTAACCTTTTGTGACTGTGGCCAGATTCGCTTAAGAACTACACATTAATTTGAAGTAATAATTCAATTACATTGGCATGTCTGTTCAGTTCTAATGACTCAAAAGTCTCAAGAGGCTTAAATTCCTCACTGACCCACTAAGCTCCTATTCCATACTTGCTGGGCAACAGAACAGAAAACCAGACTCAATTCCCGAAGTAGGGAGTCAGGCAGACATTCACCCCATGCGAGTTCTGGATTGGGAGTCCTAGACGCCTAGGAAAGGATGAGGTATTCATTCATTGGTCCCGTTTTCAAGAAGGACAACGTAACCCATTTGGGGAGATGTAACTCGATCCCAGGTGTTATCTCCATATTAAACTATTGAGGAAGCTGGATGATATGGCACCCCTCACTAGCCATTTCAAGTAAATACAAAAAGAAAAGCCATGCCTTCCCACAAAACGCCTGATGCGTTGCCGCAGACAGAATCCTGGGCTGATGAAATCGTGAATCTGATTCAAGCATGCCATGTCTCTCGCTGATACTAACAGTTAGAATGCATGGAGCCTCTGTGAGGTGCCAGCAATTACCTCAATTAATCAACGACCCTAAGAAGTTGTTTCCGTTGCCATCACTCCATCTTATAGCTGAGGAAACTGAGGCAAGACAGATTAATCGGCCCGACCAAGGAAACACAGCTATTAAGTGGGAGAGCTGTGAGCTGAAACCTGGCAGTCTCAGCCCAGATCCCAGGCTTTCACCGCATTGCTGCCTTGCGTTCTTCAACAAGCCAACCTGATCACTTGTTTCCAGCCCCACCCACCTCCCTTCCAGACTGCACATTCTCGGAAGGCAAAGGCTCTATCAACATGCTCATCAATGTCCCGGCACAGTGCATGATGCAGAAGAGCCATACGAAGATGATTTATTGAATCGATGAATATTTCTCCAAATTCTAAAAAGCACCCGTGTCCACAATCTCGGCGTGAGATTTTTTAAGCCTTTGCAGAAACCATTAAGAACCACAGAGACCTGTGCGGTGTGTCGGTGTTGTTCTTTGTCTAGTTTCATAACCAGCCTTCCGTACTCTGACTACAGCACGGCCCAGGGTCTGTGGTGAACTGCTCTCTCCATGTCCTCTCCAGGGGAGGGGGATGGGTTTACTCTTTCGCGCCGGTCTGGTCTCTTAGACACACGTCGGCGAAGTCGAAGCTGGTTGAGAGCCCACTCGCTAGGGCCGCAGGCACCACGTGACGGGGGGGGGGGGAGGCGCTCCTGGCTCTCCTCATTTGCCATCTCTTCCCCAGGGCCCGTCCCTGGGCCTGTCAACAAGGACCAAGCCCGGAAGCCCATATCCTACTGGGCCTTAGGGCAAGTGGAGAGCTGGAGCTCATCTGTACTAAAAGCAAGGAAGCTAGCCAGCTTCCAAGACTGCCTATCCTCACGGCTTCTCATACATTTTTGTTCACGGCTTTTTTAAAACTTTAAGTGAAGAAGCTGTTTCCCAGTTAGTATACAAGCAGACTCACTTGCCGGGAAGACTGGTTGACGCGTCAAGAGAAGACGCACGCGTTTCCCAACAGGGCAATTCCTGTTCCTTCTGGAAGGCCTGGTGAGGGAGGTGGAGAGGTCTGTGTCCTTCAGCCTCTCTTCTGTGTCTAGCCGCTTGCTTTTAAAACCATCCCTTCTCAGTGCAAAGGCCAGGTCAGGCGGCCTATAACTCACCATGAACGGGAGGACTGTGTGTCAACAGCAGGGCATCACGCAGCTCCAGGGGCTTGAAGTGGGGCAGCACTTAGGAGAGGCCGCGGGCGGGGCGCTAACACTTGTCTTCCAGTTCGTGAAGGAGCGCGACTGCTTCACGGCTGCTTCCCACTTGGAGTCTGCCTTGCTCCTCCTCCCCCAGGGCTTCTGATTTGCTCTAACAGGCCCCAGGGCCTGGACGGAGCCCACCTGTCGCCCCCACCCCTCACCGGCAACCTCATGTGGGTCTGGCTCTGCCCTCTGTCCCCCAGACACCTGGCGCGCCCAAGCACTCAGCGGCCCCTCCCGCATTCCCGCATCCTCTCCGTCCTCCCAGGCCCTGCTGGAGACCCACATCCTCCGCAGGGCTATTCCTGGCCTGGATTTAAATCTCTCTCCTATCCCCTACTGCAGGGACTCATACTTTGAGCACTTACAGTGACCAGGCACCACTCTGAGCGTTTTGCTAAAGAACGTTAGCTCTGCATCGCAAATGACGACACTGATGCCAAGCATGAATAAAAATCACTTTGCCAAACTCATACAGCTGGTAGGTGTGAAGCAGGGACCCGAACACAGGTTTAACTATAAAATCTACGCATTCAATTCTGCCACGTACTCTACCTCTAAACCTCGGTTTTCTTACCTGTCAAATGAAGCGAAATGTTGCTCACTCCCCTGGCTTTTGAAGGCATGAAATAAGATACATAAGGAGATACGCCTCGTATATTCTAGGGCTCCGTAAATATGTGTTCCTCCCTTCCTTTGATTCTGTGTATCAGTTGTGGTCCACGCTACCTGGTTAGTATTTTTTGGTTAACTTTCTGGAGGTGGTCTTGACTTCTCCATCAGACTGTAGGAAGCAGGGGCTATGTCTTTGGCTATGTTTCTCCTTATTCTCCCACGAAAGCTGCAGGATTGTGAGGGAGATTAGCATGAAAATGCACAAGGAAGAATTTAGAATTGTTTTCATGGAGCATGGCCCTGCCTACGAACATGAACTTGGATAGCGTCTGGATTAAAGAACAAGAAAGGAGTAGAATTCACTCAGAAAGGTTTAGCAGCCATGCAGGGCAGGACCGGATGGTTTCTTTTTCAGATTTCCTTCTAGGCTTTTTGAGACTAAAAAAAAAAAAGTGCTAAAAACAAACACTAACAAATGGCAATAAAAACAAAAGCAGTTAATCACGGCCACTCTTTTAGTCATATTTAATTGCTATGTCTAAGGACATCTGAAAACCCACATTTCAACATCAGGGTACATAAAAATGATAACAGGCATAGAGAAGCCCTAAGGTATTAAACTTTAAGATTAAGAAAAACTGAACGAACATCACCTAGCAATGACATTATTTCAAAGAAAGCAGACGCCTTCTATAAACAAACATCAGCTAAACAAGCAAGACATCTCGGTTTACATAATGCTGTCACCTTAATGTCAAAGCAAGCTTTGTGTCAATTTTTGGTGAAGTACCAACTTCTCTCTCCACCCTTTTTTCCTTCTGTTAGTTTATATTTCCTTGAAAGAAGTTGTAGGAAGGTCCTAGACAGATAAGAAGCCCCCCTTTTATAACTCTGTTCTGGAAAACAGAACAAAAAGAGGTCAGTTCTTAAGGAAGTGATGGCTGCGTGTGCAAATAACGTAAACACTCCCATCTCTGTCTGGGGAGGACGTTTGTCACGTAGACAGCCACAGACACCCAGATCTGGGCCCCTACCCACAGGTCTCAGATTTTGAATTGTCAGTTGGACACTTGATTACTATCAGTTAAAATTAACCAGGGACTCTGGCGATGATTTAACTTGTTTGACTTCCTAAAGCTAACAATTAACATTTTAGACTCTTGTTGACAAAATATTTAACTTTCCCATGCCATTTGTGTAAACGCCTTTCTTAATATCCCTTAGACGGCTGGAGGACACACCTTTCCAAAGCCTCTCAGGCCCATGCAGAGGCCTGTAAAGTGCGTGCACGCAAAGACTCCAGAAACTTTCACAGCATTGCACATCTTAACTAGGATTTCCTGGGACCTTCAGGAACACTTAAGTACACTGATATCTCAGTCTTATCTTGACAGCACCAGATTTGAAATACCGGTCCCTCTGTTTATAATAAAAGCTGTTCCATCATTTAAAACAGACAACTGAAAGCTGAGTAGACATTTAATCCCTGGAAAAACTGGTGCTATCATTCAATGTCTAGTAGTTTATTACCAGCAAGACTAGCATTAGTGATATTGGCATTTCTGCAGTGCTTTATTTTTTCCAAAGCCTGTTCGGAAACGCACATGCTCTCTTATTCCTCTCAACAAGCTGGGGCAGGAGGACTGTTCTCTGTTTCACAGCTGACTGCGAAGTGACTTGCCCTGGGTGACCTAGCTGGTTAGTGATGATCAGGTAGGCACACAATGGCGGTGGGCGGGGGCAGCCTCCTGGTCTGATGTGCCACCTTTCCTCCACACCACGTGGGAGAAAAGATCGCCTCCAGCCAAAGATGACTTGGAACCCTGTAACGGCTCATCCTAGCCACACAATTGTCGCAACAGAAACAGAGCTTGTCTCCGGCAAAAGGGAGAGCTTAATAATGTACCACAGGGGCTCTCACCCTTCCCATTCCAGGAACCAGCCATTATTCAGTTTCACAGTTCATTCAGAGTCTCAAAGATACTTCACCAGAAGATGACTGAGTGCCTAAAGCCTGCACCAAGTGGCCCGAAGTGCAGATCTACTGCAAGTCCTACAATCCAGGCCCTCGAAAAGGCCCTGTTCCTGCAGCCTCTGCAGCAGTGAAGCGTCCCCTGAACTTGGACTTGAGCTAAATGAAGAAACTGGCTGAGTAAGGGCAGCAGAATTAGGCTCTCAGTGCGGACAGAATTAGAACGGGCTTGGAGGTTATTCTTGCATTGTTCTTGAAACTTAAGGCTGTTGAAAGGATTCAGGCATTATCCATTCCCTGCCGTGTAACACCCCTCAAAGTCCACATTATCCCACCGAACAGAAGCTGTCCTTTCACCCTCGCTCAGCAAATGTTCCCCACTGTATTCAAGGACCGTCCTAGAAGGCGTGCGGGATATGGCGCTTTCAGGAGAGGACAGCACGTATTTGATTTTAGATGATCAAGTTTCTCTCCCTTGCTCCAGAGGACACTTATGGTCACTCATGGCACACAAATTAACTATCAAACTTATACATCCATTACACCCCGACCACATAAATCCGGTTATGGACGCAGCAGCCATAAAATTCAGACAAAATTTGGACACTCACTGAGCAAAGGCCTTTCAAAACAAATCCCATTTCTGAAAATAAGAGGGGCCCTGTGCGACGGGGCGATGACTCACTCCCCAGTGTCCAGGCCTCCCTTTGGACACAATGTTATCAGGTGAATACAGTGCCTGCATCACCACGTCTGAGAACGATGCTGAGTAACCAAGCGCCAGATTTAGCAGCTAAAAGGCAGAGGGAATTTCCAACCACCAAGAGCGGCATGGTGGACTCCCCCTGGCGCCCCCCCACTCTCAGTGAAATAAACTCTCCTTCTCCCTCCTAAGGCACAGCACGCCTCCTGGACCCACCAGACAACGGGGTGAGGCTCCCCCAGGGGGTGTTTCGGAAGGAGGGAGAAAGCAGGACCCTCTTGCAGTGGCAGCGGCAGGACACCGTCAGTCGGGAAGAGCCAGACACTGCTCCCTCACGCCGC
>CAUYQG010010365.1:0-16692 GCA_963574415.1 Tarsius wallacei
ATTCTTCTGCTGAAGTTAGGGTTTTGGTGGTCTTGTGCATACAAGACAACATCAATTTATATAACTGGTCATTTTTATTTAGAAACAGTATATGGTAGAAAACAGTGACATAATATTTATAAAGTGCTAAAAAGAAGGAAACAAACAAGCTAAAATAAAAATCAAATTAATATTTGACAATCAATAAACATGCCCTTAAAATATGTAGACAAAATAAAAATATTATCAAGTATATGAAAAGAAAATGTACATTAAAAACAATCTTAAGAATTACTTTAATAAAAGATAAATTATACAGAATAAATATGTAATTTTTCAAGAATGTATGAAGAGAGCTGGAAAGGCAAAATATATGATTAAGAATACAGATAATGATTTCCCTACACATTTCTTTAAAATGTTTATAACTTGTAAAATTATTGCATCATTTTGAGGGGTTTATGATAAATCAAAGTGTAGTACATGTAATAAGAAAGGTTTAAAGAATGGCAGAAATGGTCAATGGTACCAGATAATTGTGTGATTTCAACATGTTACATAAAATTGTACAATAATAGCTCTTAATAGACTGTAACAGTTTGAAAATTTATATTATAATCCTTAGGACAACAACTAAAATAATGCAGATATTTGTTAATGCAAATAAATGTTATATCCCTAAGATATAATGTAAAATGTAATCTAAATAAATATTCTGTTAGTTAAATTAAGGCAAGACAACAGGAAAAAAAAAAAAGAACAAAAGCAGAGAGAACAAAAATTAAAATGCTAGATATAATCCATTTAAATATTATTTCTTTAAAATGATAATGGATTAGACATTCTTATTAAATGACATAGAATAAAAATAGAGGAAAAAATATAAGTTCTTTGTAAATGTTATTTGCAAGACCCACATTAAACATAAAAGTAGGTAAAATGAAAGTAAATGGATAGAAAAAAATTACATTATGCAAAAAGTATCCATAAGAATAAGTAAATGGATATACTATTATCATATACAGAATTCTAGATGAACTATAAGAAATAAAGATAAACATTAATAAAAGTGTTAAGACTTCATGAATATATATCAATAATAAAAATACTATGTGCCTAGTCATAGAGCTTAAAAATAAATAAATAAAAATAGAAAAAGATCACCAGTATAATTGGAAATGTTAGCACCCTTCTTTTAGTATTTAGTAGGTCTAGACAAAAATATTAGAAAACCCATATAATTTGAAATAAATAAAGTAACAGCTACTTTGTTAGAGTGGAAAAAAATCTCCCTACTCTCCAAATATTAGGGCTCTCCACTTGAATCACTGATTGTTGCTTTTGATTACAAAATTGTAGAAAAAGAGTCCTGTGGCCCCTGTTGCTACATCTTTCCCCATTGTGGCAAGCTCCTCCTACTCAAGCCGAAATACTTTTCAGAGGATTAAAAGGGTTTGTTGCCTCCACCTTCAATTTTTTCAAAATCTTTAATGAGTCAGACATTAAAGACTATGATATTCAGAATAATTATATATAAGAGAAAATTAGAAAGTGACCATGTATACCCAGAAAAAGGCACAGGCTCAGGAAAAACCTCAAAAGACCCTTAATTTACACCTCAGTCTAATCTTTGGCCCATAGACAGACTTCAATTATTTTTTTTGAAAAACAGCAACAGAAACAATAAACAACGATAACAACAAAATAGAAAACACTGAGGAAAGGAAGAATCTAATTTATGGAGTTATCACTTGTTAAAGAATCCAGTTTTCAATAAATTATGATGAGACTCATAAAAAAATAAAGTACTACCCATTTGCAAGAATAAAAATATAGAAACTGTTTTTGAAAAGTACCAGATGACAGAGATACTTCAAAAAAAACTAAAACAACTGTCTTAATGGTGTAGAAAAAATTAAAGGAAGATGTGAATAAAATCAAGAAAATAACATGTGAACAGAAAGGAAATATCAAAAAAAAAAAAGACCTATATAAACCTCCCAAAAAACAAAAAAAGTAATTTGAGAGCTGAAAACTAAAACAAATGAATGAATCACTCGAGGAATTCCAAAGCAAATTTGAATATGCAGAAGAAAGAAGCAGCAAAATTGAAATGGGCAATAATTTTTTTTTTGCTTTTGAAAAGCAGAAAAAAATAATAGATTTAAGAAAAATAAAAGCTTTTAAGTGTTCTGTTGAGCACTATGAAGTGGAACAGCATATGCATTGTGGGGTTTCTAGCAGAACAGAAAAAGATAGTGAAAGTGAGAATATTTGAAGCAATAATGATTGAAAAGTTTCAAAATTTGGTGAAATACTTGCCTACATACTAGAAGCTCTACAAACTCCCAGGCACATTCACTAAAAGAGACACACAGATACATTATAATCAAAAAGTGTTAAAGATAAAATGTACTGTATTTTGAAAACAGCAAGAGAAAAGCTACTTATTACATACAAAGGATGCTCCATAAGATTGTCAGGAGATATCTCACCACAAATATTAGAAACCAGAAAGCAATGAGCTAATATATTTAAAAGTGAAACAAACAAAAATAAAAACTAAACAGAAACCTGTTTATATATTTTATATATATTATTTTATTGTTATTAAATATATTATATTACTATTTACATATTATCTTTTATTAATGTTTACCTTAATTTCTAATAATAAAAGATTAATACTATTCTTTGAAAATAGGAGATATATACTCAGTCTTGGGATTGATGGATCATCTATTAGTTCAATTTTTAGTTTTTTGAAGAACCTCTACACTGTTGTTTATAATGGCTATACTAACTTATGTTCCCAAAATGAAGGTCTAAGAGTTCACTTTCATCTTTCTCCACATCCGTACCAACATTTGTTATCACCTGTCTTTTTGATAAAAGCCATTTTAACTGAGTATATATACAAATGAAAGGAAATCAATATATCAAAGAAATATTTGCACTCCCATGTTTACTGCAGCACTTTTCACAATAGCAAAGATAAGGAATCAACTGAAGTGTCTATTAATGGATGAATAGATAATGAAAATGCAGTATATATGCACAATAGACTATTATTCAATTGAAAAATTAAGGAAATTCTGTAATTTGCAACAATATGAATGACATTGAAGGACATCAAGTTAAGTGAAATAAGTCATGCAAGACAAATATTACTTGTTTCCTAAGATATTGAAGGTAATACACTGATCTCATAGAGATTCAGTGTAGAATGATGGTTACCAGAGGCAGAGAAAGGTAATGGTGAAGGTGGTGTAAGAATAGGGTGGTAAATAAGTCCAAACATACAGTTAGATAGAAGGAATAAGATCTACTATTTGGTAGCCTAAGAGTCTAACCATAGTTAGCAATTTATTGTATATTTCAAAGTTGCCAAAAGAATAAAATTGGAATCTTTCTAACACAAAGAAATTATAAATGCTTGAGATGATGGATATTACAATTATCTTAATTTGATCATTACATATTGTATGCTTGTATCAAAATATCACAGGTACCACATAAATGTGTGCATCCATAATAATTTAAAGTAATATTTTAAAAATTGAAAGAGAAGTGAGAACATTCTCAGGAAAAAAAAAAGGCTTAGGAAGCTTACTATCACTAGAACAGTTTGCAAGAAATGCTTAATAAAGTCCTACAATATGAAACAATAGTACACTAGACAGAAACACAAACCATATGAAGTAATAAAGATCTTAACAAATATAAATGCACAGACGATTATACAAGCTAATATTATTGTCATAATGTATTACAACTCCACTTTTTTGTGTTTGCATAACTTTATAGTAATAGAATAGTAATTAGTCTAAAAGTTAATACTGTTGTAACTTTGGTTTACAACTTACAGCTTGCTTTCCACATAATTTAAGAGAATAATGCATTGAAAAAATTATTAATTTGTGGTTTGATGCACACAATATTTAAAGATGTAATTTTGTGACAAGTATAACCAAAAAGTATGGAAAGAGCTATAAAGATGTAAAGTTTTTGTATTTTATAATAGTTAAGCTGGTATAAATTCAATTTAGGAATAATTTTATAATATTAAATATAATACTTATAGTAACCACAAATAAAATGGTTTTAGAATATAAAAAGAGGAAACAAGAAAGGAATATAATGTTTCACTATAAAAAGCCAACTAAGCACAAAAGAGGTAAAACAGGAAATAAAAAATAAAATAACAATAAGCCATATAGAAACAAATAGCAAAATTTTAGAAGTGAGTCTCTTCAATAACTACTTTAAATGTAAATTAATTGGACTCTGATTAAGAGATGAACAGAAAGAATAAAAACATGACCCAATTATATTTTGTCTAGAAATGATTCACTTACTTTTCAAAGACACAAATAAATTTAAAGTAAAATAATGGAAAATGATATGTGATGCAAATAATATCCAAAAAGCACAAAAGTAGTTATACTAATATCACACAAAATAGATTTAAACTAAAATAAAAGTCAAAAGACACTAAGGATATCATTATACAGTTACAGAGTTTTAAATACAGGATGAAGTTAGAAACCAATAACAGTATGAAAACTGAAAAATGTATAAATGTATAATAATTAAACAACATCCACTTAAGCAATCAATGAATTAAAGATCACAAGGGAAATTATGAAATATTTAAATACAAATGAGAATATAATAAACCAAAACTTAGGAGATTCAATAAAAAGAGTGCTAAAGAAATTTACAGCTATAAATACATATTTAAAAAACTCTAATCAACTGCCTAACTTTATAACTTAAGGAACCAGAAAAAGGAGAACAAACTAAATCTAAATATTAGCAAAAGGAATGAACTTGGAGGAAAGATAAACAACAGAGAAATTTAGTGAAACAAAAAAAGTTGATTCTTTCAAGACAAAATTGTCAACAAAATTGACAAAGTTTTAGCTACCCGCACAAAGAAAAATAATGAAAGACTCAAATTACTAAAATGAAAAATGAAATCAGAGACATTACTGTCTTTTCTGTGGAAATAAAAAAAAATATATAAAAGAGTACTGTGGACAATTGTGCACCAATAAAATGAACAATATAATGAAATGAAAAAAATTCCTAGAAAAATAAAGAATACTAAGACTAAATCATAAAAAATTAGAAATATAAATATCCCTATAATTAGTAAGAAACTTGAATCAGTAATTAAAAATCTCTGAACAACAACAAAAAACTCTGGATTTCATATTTTTTTTGTGATGAATTCAACCAAATATTTTAAGAAGGCTAATCACTAATCTTTCTCAAAATTTTCTAAAAAATTGAAGCTGATGGAATACTTTCTAACTCCTTCAATGAGGCCAGCATTACTCTGATAGCAAAACTAGACTTAGACACTGCAAGAAAACCAAAATCCCACAGGAAAACTGAAGCAAGAACTCTCAAAAATACTGGCACACTAAATTCAGAAGGATTTTAAAAGGATTGATTATATATAACCAAGTAGGATTTCTAGAATGCAAGAATAACATAAACTATGAAAATCAATCAATGCAAATGGGAAATAATGGAGAACAATACAATAAGATAATTTGAGTTGGCAAGAAAGAAATCACATTCACATAAATTTTATTACTGTGTGTAATTTAATTGTTCTATTTTAGTCATTGTGATTAATATGCAAGTATAGGACAAGGGGATCTAAAAAAACAGAATTATATTTTGGATGATGGGCCCTTTCAGTACACTCAGAATTTGCTCCTCCAGATCAAACCCTCAGCCAAAGATTGTATCTGGAAGTTTTGAGAAGGTTACATCACAATTTGTGGAAGAAATGTTCCAAGTTGTGGCAAACAGATGACTAATTCTTCCACTATTAAAATGTACCTGCCCACACCATGCTGAGTGTTCAGTAGTTTTTTGTTTGTTTGTTTTTTATGAAAAGCAGCATGAGCCCCATGCCTCACCCTTCCTATTCACTCAATCTCTCCCTGAATAACTATATTTTGTTTCCCTGGATGAAAAAAATCTTTAAAGGGAAACATTTGCCAGTGTGGAAGAGGTGAAACAAAAGATGGTGGAACCACTAAAAGGCAACAAAATGTAAAGTTCAAAACCCTGAGCAGGCCAGACTTGGTGGTTCACTCTGCAATTCCAGCACGTTGGGAGTCTGAGGCTAGTGGATTGCCTGAGCCCGTGGGTTCGAAATCAGCCTGAGCAATTTGGCAAGACCAAATTAAAAAAAAAAAATTAGTTAGGCATGGTGGAGTGCTCCTGTAGTTCCGGCTACTTGGAAGGCTGAGATGGAAGAAAAACTGGAGCCCATTGACGCTGGGGTGACTGTGAGCAGGCCACTGCACTCCAACCTGGGTGACAGAGTGAGACTCCAACTCAAGAACAAAAACAAAACAAAACAAAAAAGGACTGTGCAGTGGAAAAAGTGCTTGATAGGTGTGTGTCAAATGGGGAGTACTTTGAAGGTGACTGAATTTTAAACATGCAAGAATACATACACAATTTTTTACAAATGAATCCTGCTTTTAGGGGGTCCCCCTCATATACAGGATTTAGTACTATCCATAGTTTTAGGCATCCACTGGAGTGTCTGGGAACATAAACCCCATGGATAAGGGGAAACTACTATGATATATCACATTAACCAAAGGAAGAAGAAAAACAATAGTTTTAATTGATGCAGAAAAATTATCTAGAAAAAATTAACATATTTTATGATAAAAACACACAACAAAGAATAGAAGGAAACTGTCTCAATATAACAAAAGCCATTCATGTGTATTAAAAATGTACATTATACTCAATGATTAAAAGAAATAGAAGACATCCAAATTGGAAAAGAAAGACATTATTTCTGTTCACAGATTACATAATTGCATATGTAGAGAATACTAAAAATTCCATGCACAAAACACCATTTAGAACTAATAAATGAATTCAGCAAAATAGAAGAATACAAAGTCAACACATAAAATTAGTCAAATTTTTATACACCAATACTGAACAATCTAAAAAATTGTGAAAATAATTCCATACAAACAGCATCAAAAAATAAAGCAATTAAAAAAATAATCAAGTAGGTAAAATTTTTGTAAAATAAAAACTACAAAACCTTGTTAGAGAAAATTAAAGAAAACATATAAATTGAAACACATCTCACGTTCATGGTTTACAAAACTTAGTATTGCAAAGATGTCTATGTTACCTAAAGTGATGTACAGATTCAATGAAATACCTATAAAGAACTCAATGTCATTTTTTGCAAAAATAGAAAAAACTTATCCTACAATCTATATGAAACCTCATGGGATCCTAAATAACCAAAACAATCTCGAAAAAGAACAACAAAAGCGGGGAATGAACACATCAAGCAACTCAGCAACAATACCACCAGCAAGCACGCATATAATCCCTTTAAAAATTCCATTACAAAGTAAGCAAAGGGCATAAATATTCAGCCTTTAAAAGGAAGAATATTTTAGCATAGCCACAATATAGATAAACAATAAACACTTAACTACTATATGATTTCACTTATAGGAGGTCCCTAAGGTAGTCAGAGTTATTGAGACAGAAAGTTGAAGGGTGATCATAAGGACTGGGAGGGAGGGAGAATGGGGACTTTCTTTTTGGCGTGTATAGTTTAAGTTTTACAAGATAAAAAGAGTTTTGGAGCTAGATAATGATGATGCTTGTATAATAATATAAATATGTTTAATTATGAACTATACACTTAAAACTGGTTAAGATGATAAATTTTATGTCATGTGTTCCTTACCACAATAAAAAAATAGAAAAAGAAGATACATCCCAAGACAATAAGAAATTATTTCAATGTGAATGATGGTGAAAACTGCATTATTATAAATAATGAAGCAAAGGTGCATTGATATTTTTATGTACACTTCACTTAGTCAGTGTAGATATAACTATATATATCTTCCTAAAATACAAGGATGTTTAAATCTGATATAATTTATCATGATTATTTTAATTATAAGTGAATTTTAATGTAATATTTATATTGCACATAAGCACATAGTTGGTATGTTTTTCAGTGATTGTAGATTACAATCCTTGAGATAGGAAATCATCTCTCCTCACAAGTTTCAAACCTATCATTGCCTTTTCTATTCTAAATTTGATCCTGCTAGAATTTAAAATGTATAACCCATTATTCATATATACTTTCAGAATCATAAGTTTGTTTTTTTTTTTTTACTTGTTTGAGGTATTGCACTTTATTTTTAGTGGAAATGGGAGTTCAATTGGTTGTATATTACTTTTATTGTATCACAGTATGTACATTAAAGTAGAGGAGAATAAAAATTTTTGAGAAAAAATTATTATCGTTATCACTGAAGCAGATAAAAAAGTATGCCATAAGAACTGTACTTTGAAAAAGTTAGAAGACAAAGTTATATTTAGATCAAAATATGAATATTTTATTACTTCTTTCATTGCAAATATCTTTCTATATGAAGGATTGCTTTATCTCTTCCATTATACAGTTCCAATATAGTCTGTTTTGCAGTGTTAGAAAGATCAAGCTTTGCTATAAAGTTCCCCAAATCAATTATCATTGAATATGTCTTGTAACCTATTATTTCTTTCACAGATAACTGCTATGCTGAAAATAATTACAGTGGTAAATGGTAATGTTTCTATTATATGTAATTTCATTTAATATTCTGTTCCCTCTTAACAAGAACAGTATGATATAACTTAGACAAAATATTTTCAACCTCACAGTTTATGCAACATTCACAGGAATCTTAAGGAACATTTAAAAATGATTCCAGTTATTTTATGTATAAAATATAGTTTGCAAAAGGACATTATTAAAATGAAGACTCTTTCCTTGACTAAACTTTAGTCAGGCTCCTCTAAACTCTTATTCCTTGAGCCCTGTCCTCAAGAGCAAGAATCCTGCTGAGGTAGTTTAGCAAGAATCTCAACTCTCTATATCTAATCACTCTCAATATCTGATCAGGTTCCTCATCTGCCTCTATCTTCCAGGTGATATCTGAATATCTCTGTCTGTCTTCAGCAATGATCCTGTTAAATTGATTTAGCCAGAATAACCCTTACTCCTGATGCTTCTTTTAGTAACTTTTCATCCTCTGACCCATATCATGCTACTTGACTATAAAACTCTATTTTTTGTTGTTATTGTATTGGAACTCGAGCCCCATCACATTCCTTTGCTGCAAAAATCCACTATAGTAGTCTTTCTTAAACAAAGTTTTTCTTAACATCTTGAACTAGCATCTTGGATAACATTTCTTTAATAATACTCAACATAGAGATACAGGCAAAGGACTAGACAATGGTAAACATGTTATAACATTGTCAGTACAAATGGTAAGAAATATTCTAAAGCTTTTGGAAGTAATACATATGTGAAAATCTAAAAATTTATACAAAAGAAACTGTATAGGCTAGAAGAAAAACATAAATGACAAGAAAATTCACTAAATGTACAAAGACATAGGTAAATAGGATCATAGACTTCTTGGAGAATAAAAAGTAATCCAAATAAATAGCCCTAGAATTAGAAAGATTAAGCAAATAAGGACACAGAAATGAAAAAGAATCAGATGTCGAAGAACATTAGATATGAACATTAGATAACACTAAGAAAAGCATCAACTTTTGGTTTTCTTCTCATATGCAAACTTTGTTAAGAGATCTTCTTTTGTTGAATTTCAGTTTTCATATTTTGTTGTCACTTATCAAGAACAGCATAATATAGCTTAGATAAAAGCTAGACGATTATAGGAAGACATGGAGAAAGTTTAAGGAGCGAGAGCATCATAAGTCATTACTGTGACTGCAGTGTGGACAATAATTGCTTAGCAGCAAGACAAGAGGCAGAGAAAGTAATGTGTAGCAAGATTTGGAAACAGATAAGAAACTATGTAACCTAAATTAGTTGCAATGGAGACAGGAAGAAGTGGAGATTTGAGAGGTATTTATTATGTAATATTGGTGGAACTGCTGACAGATGGGGAAGATACAGGTGTGCTAAATGTTGATTCTTGTTGACAGATGAATCTTTGGTTTAATTTTTCCTGACATCAGTAATTTGGATGAGAGGCATGGTTTTAAAAATATTTTTCTAATTCAAACTCAAATAGAGTTTGCATATATTACATTTGCAGTACTACTGAAACATTTATATTATTGTGTATATAAGTTTATATATATATATATATATATTTTTTTTTTTTTTTTTTTTCTATTTTTTTGCGTTGGAGTCTCACTTCGTCGCCCAGACTGGAGTGCAGTGACCGCTCCCGGCCCCCGCAGCCTTGACCTGCTGGGCTCCCGCGATCCTTCTGCCTCGGCCTTCCGAGTAGCTGGAACTACAGGCGCGTGCCACCACGCCCGGCTGATTTTTTTATTTATTGTAGAGATGAGGTCTCTCCAAGTTGCCCAGGTGGGACTCAAACCCACGGGCTCAGGCAATCCACTCACCTCAGCCTCCCAAAGCGCAGAATTATAGGCTGAGCCACTGAGCCCGGCTAGTTTCTATATTTTTAAGAGATCTCAAGTTCATATATCTTGTAGTCATCAGCACATGGATGGAGTTTGAAACCATTAAGAATAAATGAGATTATCCAGGGAGTTTGCAAATGAGATAAAAAGAACAAAAATCTAGTTCTAATAGGGAAGACAACAAAATATGAAAACTTAAATTCAACAAAAGAAAATCAACAAAGTTTGCATATGAGAAAAAACTAAAAGATAATGCTTTTCTTAGTGTTATGAAAAATAAATTTTATTATGTTAACACTGCTTATTCATATGTATATTTTTCAGCATGGGAAGTTTATTGAATTTTATGTTTTTAAAAAATATTACACTCTGCTATATATATCTGTCTTTTTATGCTATTTATCAATCTATCATCTATCTATCTATCTATCTATCTATCTATCTATCTATCATCTATCTCTATCATTTGTCTGTCATCGATCTATCTGACTTCCTACCTACCTACCTATTATCTATCTGTCATCTATCATGTATCTATCTGGTTAGCTATCTATCATTTGTGTATATCTATCTGTGTTTTTTGAATTTATCCACATACATACAAAGAGTTGTATTTAGAAAAGTTTACCAAATAGCCAAATTACTGGCTTCTTATAAATTAGCATTTGCAAAAGAAAACATATTGCTAAAAGACAGACTGATGAAGTACTGGGAAGGAAAGGTAACTAACATGTAGCATCACTATTTCTTGATGATCACACTAGTAAAAGGTCTTGATAAAAATTGCTAACTAATAAATTTTCTCTTTTAAAATTGTAATTACATGGTATTAACCATCAAATAACTTGGATAATTTTTAAGTGTCTACAGTAATTAAATTGTAACAAAGTATAATTTTACAACCTCCACATAGCAGCCAAAATCAATCTGAAAGTGTTAAATTATACTGGCAAGATTTTGAAAAAGCATGTATTTTTTTTATGTTATGTTGTTGTTTTCCGGCCATTGGTAAAGACGTAAACTGCATTCATCAGTTGGTTAAGTTAGTGTGTTAAAGTTTTGTGAAGCCATAAAGAAAATATTTCATAAATTATTGAAAAAAGGTTATTAACATTGTTTTAATGAATTTAAAAAATATTTATATCCTTTCAAGCGACAGATTTATCTCTATGGATGTTTAGAATAAAATAAGGATGTTTTTGAAAGTCAAAATTTTGTCAAAGGTATAATTTGTATAGAGTAAAATTTACCCTTTGAAAATATATAGTTCTATGAGTTTTGACATTGCACATAGCTGAGTGATGACCAACACAGTACAGAGATAGCAATTTTATAACTTTATAAAATTTATTTGTGCATTTTGTAGTCAATCTACTTTCCCAACACTCAGCCCCTGGCAAAAACGGATTTGTTTCCTGTCACCACAGTATTGTTTTTTTCCCAGATGACATAAATGAAATGATGTAACATATAGCCTTTGAATCTGACTCCTTTCACTTAGCATGATGCATTTAAAATTCATTAATAATATTTCATACCTTAAGAGTCCATTTATTTTATTGCTTACCTGGCTACTCATTGGGTGAATGTGATGGCTAAGGCAAAGATTGGCCAATTTACTAAATAATGGGCATTTCATGTATGTCCAGTTTCAGAAATTATTAAATGTCAAATAAACATTGACCACTATACTCACAGGCATACAAGAATTTGAGTAGAGATGCTTTCATTTCTCTTGAATAAATACTAAGAGTGGAATTCTGAGTCATATGGTGTGTGTTCAGATTTACTGAGAAAGTTTTATATCATTTTCCAACATAGCTATAATTTTTGCATTGCCATCAGCAATGTATGAGAGTTACCATGAATCTGCATCCTTGACAGCATTTTGCATCGTAAGCCTTTTTCTCCTCTTTGTCATTCTAATAGGTGTGTAGTGGTATCTTATTGTGACTTAAGTTTGTTGCTTCTCTAATGGTAACTGGAACAATCACACACAAATAAGATCACCAATAGGTAGAGGCACAGTTGTGCCTTTGTGGGAAGGCAGGGGAATAATTTTCAAAGAGGTTGTAATCATAAAGGAAAGAATCTGATTTATACACAGAAGGATACATTTAAACCTGCATACATTTGGGGAAAGGAGAGATGTGCTAGGTAATTCTGACCTATTCTTTATTCTGCTGATTGTTCAGGTTCAGTGTATAAGCAATTCATTTCTCCTTATGTAGCTGACTCATCTGGGTTACTCCTTGCCCTCACTGAATTTCTAGACTGCCAGTGTTCAGAGAAGCCTACTCAGCATGCTGTTTGACTTTCTTTTACTGAAGTATCTGCTGTTCTTATGTGTATGGGAAAAGAATGTGGATTCAATAAAATAGATCAATACTTTTGAAACACATTTCTGGTACTAGGAAATTTCTTTCAATCACAACTTGAAATACATTCTCATTAGTATTCTGTTGGTTTGTATCAACATGTATCAATAAGGTGACTCGTATTCAAGAGTCTATTCATTCAAAATAAAAGACCTCAGGGAAGACTTTCAGTATGCTCTACAATAGTGATTAAGATAAATATAGTAAAAAATAAAAAAACACTCAAGAGGATTAATGTCCAGCAATATGTAGAAATAAAAACATGTGATTGCAATGACATATAGAATCTTAACATTGAAGTATTTTAAAATTGCTTTGAAAGTATAATGAGGGTCAATTGATTCATCTTCAGGTTCAAGAAGAAATTTTCCAAAGAGATTGCTTTTAATATTGGTCTTATCATATGATTCGGAAATGAATCCTAAGACAATGAATCCTAAGACATGATGAGAAAGTGCAAACATACTCATATGAGCTAAACAACAGAGTTTGTAGCAGGCCACGGAGTGGAGAAAACACAGACAGTGTTCTGGAGTAAGAGTAAATAGGGAAAGTGTTCAAAAAAATGTAAAGACATTGGAGAACACGAGATTTTGTAAGTTCTTATATGAAAATTAAGATTGCATACCTTGATTTACAGATAAGTGGTTTTTACATTTTTATTTTTTGTTGAAAATATTGCCAGAGTTTTGGTCTCCTTCCTAAAAATATATATATTTTATACTAAATACGTTAAATGCATGTACATTTAACGGAAGTACAGATGGTGCATTTAAACTCACTCATAACTACGATGGGCGTTCTTGAGCTCCTGATGTAGCTATAGACAAAGGATTTAGGTGTCCTAATATGAAAACTATTCCCGCCTACTGAATGTAGAAAGGACGTAATGGTCAAAAAACTGTCAGCAGAAAGAACATTACAAAGATTATAGCAATAATTCAAATAGAAAAATTACAAATGCAAACTTAGTGATATCCTTGAACTTAGCTTATTAATTGCATATGAAAACACTATTTGTGATATCAAAAGCTTTGTAAGTTAAGACACAGTTTACTGAAATTAAAAATTATGAAGTTTGTTTTTACACTCTTCTTGTTCAATTTGAAAAACAATATAATATGTATAATTATAGTGAATGTGAGCTAACACATTTAGGAAGGTTATGCAGTTTCTATAATTAAAGTAGCCAAAATGTTTTAAAATGCATTTACTAATTTAATGTTTTTAACACAGCTATAAATGAAGCTAGTCCACATATAAACTTAACAAATAATTAAATATGGTTATCTTACATTTTCTGTATATGCCAGTGTTATTTAAAACTTATAGTTCTATTGTACCTTTAAAAGTAAAACGAATTTTGAATCTATTACTCTCTCTATATATATATATATTGAATTGGAGTCTCACTCTGTCATCCACACTGGAGTGCAGTGGCATGCTCCCGGCCACCGCAGCCTCGACCTACTGGGCTCCGGTGATCCTTCCGCCTCAGCCTTCCAAGCAGCCAGAACTACAGGCACGCACTACCACGCCTGGATAATTTTTGATTTATTGTAGACACAAGGTCACACCAAGTTGCCCAGGTGGGTCTCAAACACGTGGGCTCAGGCAATCCACTCACCTCAGCCTCCCAAAGTGCTGGGATTACAGGCTGAGCCACCGAGTCTGGCCTACTCAATATTTTAAATTTGATTTTTAGTGGTGACTGTTTTGAGATTTCCTTATGCTTTTCTTTCTTCTAAATGTCAAATGATTAGAAGACATGAATATAGAAAATTATAAATTGAATAAGTTATTTGAATTATTATAATTATTAAATTATATCTAATTTTATATTCCTTGATGTTAAAGATATTAACTTACTGAATGAATTATTTTACAATCTCAAACAGTATTTTTATCCTTCCTAATAGAATTAGACTGAAATTGTTTATGCTCCAGACAATTTGATCACAATACAAAATTTGGAGCTGTAGAATTCCAAAGAGATTTTTCCAATGATTATGAGAACCTTTTTTTATGGAACCAACAGGAAATCACAGCCCATACTGTTACCAGGAGTAGGGGTGCAGCTACCAGTGTGGTACGATGGGTTGATGTTGATGACCAAGTTCTTGTGCTTAAGGTCGGAAAGAATTGGCAAACAGATGAGCAGTAGCTTTGTTAAGTAAAGAATAGTGTGCTCTCAAGAGGGGCGAGTGGGCAGAAACAGCCTCCAGAGGCTGCTGTTTCTGCACCTAACTACTGAGCTATAATGTTTATTCTTAGGGGTATTCAAGGCTATATTTTGGGGTGGTTTTTTTTCTGAGAAATGGATTTTTTTTTTAACTGGATTACTATTACTCCTCCCTTATGTCCGGTGGGGGAGTTTTAGGCCCTATATAGTCATACCAGTACTGTCATGGCGTCAGGTGAATGATGGGAGGGGGAGACTTTCCTAGAGTAATTTTATATTAATAGCATTTTAATGAGTTTCGATTAAGGACATTAGTTGAGTTATTGTGTCTCGTCTGAGTTGGGACCTTCCCCTTTGGGCAAGCATCTTGGAACAGGAGGAAGTTCTTTTTTTTTTTTTTTTTTGAGTTGGAGTCCCAATCAATGGCCCAGCCAGGAGTGCCGTGGCCACCGCAGCCTCGCCCTGCTGGGCTCCAGCGATCCTTCCGCCTCAGCCTTTCGAGTAGCCGGAATTACAGGCGCGCGCTACCACGCCCGGCTAATTTTTTTTTTTTTTTTTTTTTTATTGTAGGGATGAGATTTCGCCTGCCCAGGCGGGTCTCGAACCCGCGGGCTCAGGCAATCCACTCACCTCAGCCTCCCAAGGCTCGGGATTACAGGCTGAGCCACCAAGCCGGCTAGGAGGAAGTTCTTAACCACATTAACCACATTTTTAACTGCTAGTTGCATAGCAGGGGTGGTGCAGGAGTGATCCGGTGAGCATTACCTTTCTCTGAGACTCTATCTGCCTAACCATCCCCTGATTATTTTCTCTCAATACTCTACCATGTAAGAATCTCACAGCCCAAGTTATTTGTGCTGAAGTATAAATATTTTTCATTCTCAAGTCAGTTCTGATACTACAGCTCCTCAGCCAGGTTACCTTATCACTAATTTGGACCCAACTATTCAATGTTTGAGTCTATTCTAAATTATGTTATATTCTTATTATCTAGGAGAATGTGTCATGTAATCAGATTCTGCGTGCTTCACATGCTTAGCCCTAAAGATGTTTTTAAGTCATTTGAATAGCAAGAGTTTCCTCTAGGATAGCAAGGGAAGTAATAAAATGAGTAGATTATTCTTATTTTTACTAAAAACTAAAATTGTAATTTTTTTGTTTTCTTTTCTTTTTTTTAATTATAAAGATGTGGGGTAAAATTCAGGGTTAGGTATACAAACGTTAATTATGCAGGTACCCTTGTTGATGAGGTATGCCCCTCCCTTCCCTAGCAGTTTCCCTCAATTGCCAATCAAACACCCCCTCCCCTGACAGTTTCCCACTAACGCCAACCTTTTCTTATAGTATTATAATTGTTCAAGGTCTGCTTATAAGTGAGAATATATGGTACTCTGTTTTTTGATAGATCACTGAATATGATAGACTGCAAATACATCCAAGTTGCTGTGAAGTCCATATGTTTGTCCTTCTTAATGGCTGCATAATATTCCGTTGTGTATATGTACCACATTTTTAAAATCCAGTCCAAGCCGGGCTCGGTGGCTCAGCCTGTAATCCCGCGCCTTTGGGAGGCTGAGGTGAGTGGATTGCCTGAGCCCGCGGGTTCGAGACCCGCCTGGGCAAGCGAGACCTCATCTCTACAATAAATCAAAAAATCAGCCGGGC
>CAUYQG010010366.1:0-19322 GCA_963574415.1 Tarsius wallacei
TTGGAAGGCTGAGGCGGAAGGATCGCCGGAGCCCAGCAGGTCGAGGCTGCGGTGGCCGGGAGCGGCCACTGCACTCCAGTCTGGGCGACAGAGTGAGACTCCAACTCAAAAAAAAAATAAAATAAAATAAAATAAAATAAAATAAAATGCAATTAGATCTGGAAACAATGTCTTCTCAAGTTAGACCATTTACTAAAGCTCTCCTTTTCTTGAGTATTGTGAACTGATCTGTTTCTGAGCTGATTTAAACAAAATCATTTTTTGCACTTCCTCTCTTATGCCTGTTTCAGTCTATTTTATATGTGTGGAACAACTTTTGTTTTCCCCAATAATGGTATTCTTATGCTTATATACATAAACAGTCATCTCTCTTAGAAAAATTTCCCAGACATGGCTCTTAGAGTACAGTGAATCAGCACAGAAACTTTGGAGGTAGGAACCCTAACTATGCTACAATGAGGTGGAAAAAATAACTCACACTCTCTGAGACCCAATTAGAATTCTTTAAAATGAGATAATATTTATTTAATAAGAGAGTTTTGAGGTAGGTAAAACAAATGACTTAGTAGTGAACATTCAATTAATGGAAATACTATCAAATACCAGTGGGGCACCATCTATATTCCATAAATATTGCAGTAATTTTAAGCATTCCAAATAAACCTGTGAAATAGTAAGATTTTCCTATTTATACAGATTAGAAAAGTAAGATTTAGAGATGTCCACAACTGTTACAAAATTGTCCTGCATTGATCCCTCTAGTGGTCGAGTTTAAACTGCTACTTTTTTAGTTTTATCTTTCCACTAAACTGAAACTACCTTTAGCCTATTCTAGGACTCTTTTTTTTTTTTACCAAAACTTACACAGGATTGTGTTACATTGTGACTTAATGTTTCTATTTGTTGTATAGTAATTGTCTCTATATAATGAATGTATCAGAAGCAGCAAATAATATATGAGGGCAATTTTTTTTTTAATTTAGCAATTTTAATAGTTAATTTCTTATAGGTAGTTAAAAATTTTTTTGCCTTAATCATGACTATGTACATTTATATTATATATATATATATATTAGTCCAAGTATTACTCATTTACTGTTCTGCATACTTTTTAATATTCAAATAGAAACCTAAGCATCAAACTATTTATTATATCAGATTGATGCTACTTTTAAGAAATAATTTGTTGTTGAATCATAAATATAATAAGCTGTACATATAAAAATAAGACAGTGTGATGAATTTGATGTGTATGGAATATAATGACAATCAAGATATAAATACTTTCATTATCCCAAAAGATTTCTCAAATCCTTTTGCATTATATTCTTTCCCTCCACCTGTGACATATTTTCCATCTCTATAAATTAATTTTTATTTTTCAAGACTTTTCCTACATTTTGGAAAATATATATTATATATTTCCTTTTTACTTAGCTTCTTTCATGCAATGTAATGATTCTGAGATTATTCCAGGGGATTAATTTTTATTTTTTTTGTTTTTATTGCATAGTAGTATTCCATTGGACAGATGTACCATAATTTGTTTTACTCATTTACCAATTAGTAGACATTTGGATTGTTTCCAGCTGCAGGCTATTATACATAAAGCTACTATAAATATTCAATTGTAAGACATGGCGTGAACATGTTTTTAATTTGGTTCTCTGGAGTAACTGTTGAGAAGTGAAATGGTTTGGTGATATGGTAGGTGCATGTTTAAGTTTTCATGGAACCTCCTAATGTATTAAAATTCCAGTTGCTTCATATTCTCTTCAATTCTTAGTATAGTGAGAATATTTAACTTTGACAGTCTAATGGGTAGGTAGTATCTATGATCTATATTTACATTTCTCCAATGACTATTCATACAGAGCATATTTTCCTTTGTTTATTGCCTATTGCTTTTATCTCATATATTTCAGTAACACTGCATTCTCGAGAAAGTTGTATTGCTCTAAATGTGACCTGGTTTTTTACTTTTACTGGAAATGAGCTCCACCAAGGAATGCCAGATGGGATTTCATTCCTAAATATTTAGGTTCATGAAGGCATTCAACTTAAGCAACTGAAAAACATAGGAAATATTCATGAGAAAAAATGGTCATTCTTAGATACAGATAAGGTAGAATAATGATACCAAATAATCCCAGACAGATACCAAATATTTTTCTTTTAATATGATTTGTATACTTTACATATATGCATATATCTGTGATGCTTGAGGCCTCAAAATCTCAGCTTTTTGTTTCAAGTTTAATTTTAATAAGACCCTGTGGATACCTGGCCCCATATCAATTTGCATGGCTGAAGAAATATTCCTATACACATCTCCTGATAAACTATTTCAGGGATTTTCTGTCTGTACAGTCACAATAATTAACCTAAAATTTCTGTTGTCACGTAATTTCATATTAGCTAAGGGGACAAGGTAACATCTGGACTCCATCATCTTTAAAATAACTCTTCATATGCTGACATTTCTATTGTTTCCCTCAAACTATTTCTTCTCTAGATTAAGCAAAGTCAGTTTCTTTCTTCCTAGTTTCTATTTTTCAATTTTTTTCTCATGTTTATTTTTTCCACTGATGGATCCTTCTTATTAATTGGTTTATTTTTTCCACTGATGGATTCTTCTCATTATTTTGGATTTGTGTAATTCTGACATAATTTTTATCTATCAAATTGGTCACAATGAATGCCTCACATATTCTAAACTTTGCTTATCTCTAGTTTTTTTCAGGTTATATTCCTGTTTATATATTCACAAAAATGTTCACTTTCCCTTCTTTTCAACAGAACAACTTTGCTTTTTAAAATAGTATAGAATTAAAAGCAACCTGCGAATGGGAAGAAAGAAGGAAAGGAGTAGTCATTATGGAAATAACTCTACACTTATAGATATGTTAAATGTGTGCCAAGCTGACTGACATGCACGCCTTGTGAATATAGGCCTTGACTTCCTTTCTGTCTGTGTGATGAAACTTTTAATTTAGCAGGAATTCTTCATATTGAGATCTACTGTAAAGAGGAGGGAATGAGAGCTGAGCTATTTATAACAGTTTATTATTATAATAGCTATTTACAATAGTTATTAGATAGTTGTAGCTTAAGAACAGCTATTTACAGTTAAAAGAAAAAATGTTCTGAATGACTACATATGCTGGCTCATGGCTCTGCTGAAACATAGTAAAGGTTGTAGAGAATTGAAGCCATTAGCTCAACAATTCAGGCCAAAGTAATATTTTATGCTTGAGACGTATATAACTGTAGCAAAGGCTTTATACAAACATCTGACTTAGAAATGTATTCCATTTTAGTTTGAAGACACAGCTTAAACTGAGATTTAGTGTCAACAGGTCTAATACTGCCACGGATGTTCAATATCAATATTTATATCATTAGAACCTCCAGGATACCATAATCAGGAAAGGAAAAATACTTAAACAATATAAGAATCTTCAAACCTACTAAAACCTAAAACCTGGGCTGGCATTCCCATCTTAACTGACCTCTTTCAAGGAGGGGAAAGAACACAGCCTAAGTATGAGTCAAGTCAGAATGCCAGTCCAGACTAACAGTTTTAACCATAAGTTGCTAATTTTAATTATTCAGAGAAATTTTATTTCTTCATTTTGTCCATGTTATTTTTCCTCACAATTATATTCTGTACCCTCACTGAACAAATCATTGAAATATGATGCACTATGAAAAATATCTATTCTAATGTATAGTAGCATGTGGCATTGTCCTACAACTGGAAAAGTTTTGCGGTTTTTTTTTTCATTCAGAAGTAGAAATTGCCAGAGATAAATTTATAGGTTTTGATTTATTAATTTATAGGTATAAATTTATCTGTTTTCAATTTATTATTAATTTATTAATGCATCACAACAATTACTTCAGGCTATTAATTATTTGACTGTAGTATAGTTTATATAATTCAGTCAAAATCTAAAAAAAACCCTAAAAGATTAATATGTTCTTATTGATTATAATTAGTCAGTGAATTCCTAGAGGTCAGGGGCTATGTATTTTTCACTTCTATATGTTCAGTGCCTACCTGGAACAATATAGAAGATACCATATATATGATTACTAAGTCAATGTGTAACAATGGCAACTTTTCTACCACAAAAAGTAATGATATTTTGGATTTAGTATTAAATTTTAAAAGTAGCAATTAAACATAGGGAAGGATCCCATTATACATTTAAGTTGTCTTCCAAAATAATTTTTCTAGTATAATTCCTACTTATCTTTTTTTTTTAAGTTTAAACTCAAACCAATGGTTATAGCTCTCAATGTTTTATTGTGCTTATGGTGATTCATTTCTACTGTAGCACAACTTTGACATGAGTTTGATGGATGAATGTCAACAAGAACCCAAAGAATCCAACAAGATGGAAAAGTTATCCCCATGAGAGGGTAGCTTCTTTTAGTCCATCTTCATTTCATTATTCATTCCTGCTTTAGTTAGATGCCACTTTTTATGTGTAGGACAAAGTCAAACTGGTCAGCCAAAAAGTCATTTACTGTAATCCTTTTGACCTCTCAAGCAGCAACAAAAGAGGTCTCAAAAAAACATCCACACACACACAAATTCCTACATCAATTTTACTTGACATGGAATATTTTTAAGAAAGAAGGAGGAATGAAAATCCCAAGTAGTAAGCAAATGCAATGTTAAAAATTACCATTTTTCTTTCTTTAGTAGAATTCAGACCTACAGAACTTCACCAGCACCTTCAAACACAGTGTTTCTTGTGCAATTAGAAACCCTGAGAATGTCAAAATTATTTTAATCCATATCATGTTATATTTTTAACCTGATTCAGATTCTAAAACCAGTTTGTACTGACCCTCTTAGACTATGGAAAGGACAAATGATTTCTGATAGTAATAAGATATGGACACCATGGTGCCTAGAATAATGCTAGAAACAGAGGATGGCATATACATTGTTATTGAATTTACAGAGCTTGAAATTTGAAGAAGTTTATGGAGAGAAAAGAAAAGTAACAATTTTTATCATTGTAATTCTTGTTGGGCGCATGAAAGAAAGAAAATGTGTGAACCAGGAGAAATCAGAATAACATGTCTCTCTTCCTCATAGCTTTCTTCCTTGTTATTCCAAGATTTCTGCTTTAGTAGTCTGTTTAGAATGACTATCAGCAGAATGTGAGGTGAGGACTGTCATGACAGAGACAGGATATGACACGGATTCCTGAGAATCTACCTTTTTTGTGTCACTTATTTTAAAACTTTCTTTACTTTTTTCTCTAAGATATGCATTGCAGAATACTGATGTCACATTTAATAAGTCAACTTATTATTCATATCATAATTAATAATGATTAACTTAGCTGATCATTTCAAATATTGCTTTTGGAGATGCAGACATGTTTTTAACTAGTGGCTTCCTTCTAAAAGAGAATCATATGGAACTTTAAAACGTTGCATGTCTACCTTTGCTGTAGATTTCTTATCTCCCTCAGGAGCATAAAGAAATGATTATAGCATGAAATGATTTGGTTCAGACTTTCCAGTCATGGATTCTGGATTTCAGGAGGCATGCCTCCTTACCTTCATAACTGCTTTCTCCATCCAGCAAGTTATGTACCCCAAAATTGAAAAATAACATAAGTTGACATTATGGAATGCTGGCTACATATCAGTCTCTTTGCTAAATACTTAGCACGAATGTTCTCATCTAACCTCAGGGAACTCATGCTAAACTCTAACAAAACATTAACTAACATTATCTTCATCTTTCTCATGAGGACACTGAGGCTGAGAGAGATTAAATGATTTTGATCACAGGGCTTGTGTCAGAACCAGTTTAAAACACAGGTCTCCTGTGTAATCCCAGAGCATAAACTTTTCTAAATACTGTATCTTCTTACTCGCCTACCTTCTATCTTGCAATGCTGCTACTCTCTGAGTCCTTGCGCTTTATTTTTTTCCCTTGATTAATACAAAAATGTCCTAACTTAACCCTCTTCTCTCATTGCCTGCTCCTTTCCAGGACCAAGACATCCTCCTTATTGTATGATCTTTCTAAAATGCAAACACAGTTGATTCACTCTCTATCTTAAAATCTCTTTTTAAATCCCTATCACCCACAGAAGAAATTTCAAACTCCTTAGCATTCTACTCAATGATAATTAAATTCTATCATGGCCAGCATTTCTGAGAAGTTACTGTTGGTGTTTCCCTAACCGTAGCCTCTTATATTAGTGTTATGAGTCTTTGGTGAGCATAGTTGGCCAATGGCAGGACATAGCTTGCATGACAAATGGTCTGATAGTTCTGTCCCCCAGGAGCACATGATGCTATAGACAGAGTACTGACCATCCCAGGTTCATGACCTTTCCTTGTGGATATTAACCTGGTTATGAATGCCTTGAGGATAATAACTACGTCTCCTTCATATATGTATCCTTGAAACCAATGCAATTCTTATATAATAGATGTCTAATAGATATTTGATTAAAAAGTCAAGCAGGCAAGCAAGGAAGAGGGAGCAAGGAAGAAGAGAGGAAAGGAAGGGGGGGGGTGAGAGGAATAAGAAAATGCTGCACAATTATACACTCAAAGTCTTTGATGCACTTTGAATCTCAGTGTTCCTCTCCTTTTTTTAAATTAAGCCTTGAGTATGTTCAACTATGTAAAAGTAATTAGAGTATATCATAAAAATCAACTAAACTTCTCAAGGTAAAGAGAAACAAACAGAAGTCTGGGATGTGCCGTAATGTTTTCTGAGTCCCGCTGATTCCAATGATTTAAGTTTAATCTCTGGGCTCCTAAACTAAAATTTCAGATAAATATCCTCTTACACTTTTCTAGGTCAAAGGATCTAGACTTGCAGTAAAGATGTTTCCTGACTTACACAGACCTACTTTATGAGACAATGCTACAAAAGACAAACTTGGTAGTAATTTTAGGTGTGCTTGAACAAGTCAACTTGCTGTTTTTAGCTCTTTGCCAGGTGAACTGATGCTGATTTCCAAGATTGTCTGGCCCTGTCTCCTTATGGAAGTACTAGAAAGAATGTGAAATAAAGTACTAGGAAAAAAGACAAGAGATGTTGCTGAAGAAAAGGCAGGAAAGATTTGAAACATGAAAAAAACACAACCCATCACTGCTGACTTTATAATTACTGAGGACACGTGCCAGGAAATGCAGATAGGCTCTAGAAGTTGAGGGGAAAAAAACCTGGTAAATCCAACAAGGATACAAGGACCTCAGTCCTATGACAGCACTGGACTGAATTCTGCCAATAACCTAAATAAGCCTGGAAATAAATTCTTCCCTAGAGCCTCCACAAAGGAAGGCAGCATTGCTGATGCTTTGATTTTGGTTTTCTAAGTCTCAAAACAGAGAACCCTGTAGAGTTTAATGGACTTCTGCTAATAAATGTTGTTTTAAGCTTCAAAGTTTGTGGTAATTTATTATGACCTCAATAGAAAACACATATATGACCATATATATTTTGATGAGTTATAGTCAGTGATTCTTTGCCACAAGTAAAAATCTATCAAATGCCTGAATGTATATATTCCAATCTCTTTAACTTGGAGGTTAAATGGTCTATGTGAAAGTTTGTTTTAAAATTGTGTGTGTGTGTGTGTGTGTGTGTGTGTGTGTGTGTGTGTGTGTGATGTTTCTAAATATCTAAAGCAGGCATTTGATTGTATGTGTTTGAACATTTTCCAGGTTAAAATCACCATGACCATGTTCTATTGCTAAAATCTGGTGAAATAATTGCCCTGTACACTCTGTTTCTTTCTTTGGAGGAGAATCTTAGCTCTGTGCCCTACATTTCTCTGGCATATCCCCAAGTAGAGGTCACTTGGCCTTCAATTCAGGCATATGTTATCATTGGGCTCCTTACTTTCTCATTGATATCAAATTGATTCCCAGCATGGACTATTGATAAAGCTTAGGTATCCGCCCATGATATGTAATTTAAGAGCTACACTCCAAGTAACTCATGAGGGAGAATGATCTCAAATTTCTTGCTGCTCAATACTCATCAAAAATGGCGTAAGAGAAATATTTTTGTCAAAAATTAGTTTAAGAATATGCAAGCTAGCTATTCTTCTAGATAAGCCAAAAATCAATATCTTGATTTATGTATGTATCTTGATTTTGGTTTTCTAAGTCTCAAAACGGAGAACCCTGTAGAGTTTAATGGACTTCTGCTAATAAATGTTGTTTTAAGCTTCAAAGTTTGTGGTAATTTATTATGACCTCAATAGAAAACACATATATGACCATAGATGTTTTCTATTGAGCATCTACAATGAGGTCAAACACTGTTTTAGGCACTTGAGATTTGTATATAATAAAACACAAAAATTCCCTGTGCTCCTAGAGCATACCATCTAGAAAATAAATGGATAAGCTAAAAAGTCACATGAATTAATGTTAAATATTTTGGAAGTCAAGGTAAGAGAAGACAATTTTAGTGGCAGGGGAGGTGAGTACTCAAGTAAGGCCTTTCTGAAAATGTGACTTTTAATCAGAGACCTAGATAGAGTTACAAAGTTATCTAGGGAAAGAATATACCAAGTAGAGAGAACAATAATTGCAAAAGTGCTGAAGTAGGTTGTGCTTGGTGTGTTTATGAAAAAGCAAAAAGGCCTGAATGGCTGTGATGAGATGAACTTAGAGATGATGTCAGGGAGAACAACAGAGGCCTTATTTTCTAGGGTTGTATGGGCCATGGGGTGGTGGTGGGGGGTGGCTTGGGGAAGCAAAACCATGGTTTTTATTTAAAATGTGATGGGAAACCTATGGAAGATTTTGAGCAAGGTAGTCAAATGATCTGATTTACTTATCAAATAGATCACCATGCCTACTAGGTAGAAAATAGACATAATCATTAAAAAGTAGCAATGTTCTTAAAGAGCAGCAATGGTGGCTTGGTCCCGTGGAGTTACACTGAAGGTAGTGAGAAGTGGTGCAATTCAAGACATCTTGAAGGAAAATATAATAATTTATCAACGCGTAATATGAAAAAAAAAATACTGAGGCATTAAGGATAACTCTAAGGCTTAGAAACCTTAACAAAGAAATAATAGAGTTGCCTTTTCCTGATAAGGTGAACCTGGGGAAGGAGCAGATTTAGGGGATAAAAACAAATTTTCTTATTTGACATCTTAAGTTTGAGATGCCTACTGAGCATATCAGTGGGAATTTTGAGTCTGAGCTAAAGGGAGAAGCCTGTGATAGATACATTTTAAGGTTGCCCATATATGATTCTTAAAAAGTTAGCAGTCTGGATGACATTTACCAAAGAGTGACAGAATCGAGAGAACAGGGAAGACTTTCAAGAGCTGAGTCCTTTAAGGAGTATCCAGCAAAGCTGTTGAGAACAGAGTGACTGAAATATAAGTGTGTTGTTACTATGCAGAGTTACTCTCAGGGACTTGAGCTGGAGTATTATGCTGTTTGTGGGCATTGGTTGAATTTTCTGTACTCTTTTTGAGGCCCTACAAATGACAATTCTTTCTGGTTCTAAAACCATGTGTAATTATGTTTCTCCTGAAAAACTATTCTATTGTATTGTGGATACTGTGAATCATAAAATAGTTTGTAACTTCCTTTCTATAGTTCCCTTTGAATGCATAGAGTCTAATTTGTTGGACACCCTTAGCAAATGTAAAGTATCTCAGTGAAAGCATTTCATGTTCTAACCTCACTTCTGCCTTCATTTATCTTTCCTATTGTTATTTTACCTTTGCTTTGTTCTCTAAACCCACTTAATATTTAATTTTACTATAATATTACATGCTTTTGTAAGTGACTTTACATTATTTCTGGAATTAATAAAAGCAATACTAGCTTTATAGATAGTAAAGGAATGAGAGAGAGAGAAACAGAGACAGAATAGATAAACTTACACACAGGAAGAGTCATATTTCGGTTTCAGTGTCATTTTGAAGAACGTGTGCTGTTGGTCAGTGCCTTGTGATAAAACGCCAACAGGTCTGCATCTGACTGATAAAGCAACTCACCCCAGGCAAGTTGGTCTCTATTCTGTGCATCATATCAAGACAAATGCACAGTTACAGGCCTCTTTTCTATACAATTCTCCAGTTGCATTTATTTTTTCTGCACACACTGAAACCCCAAAACTAGGCTGAAATAAACATTAGGGAAGTTTCTATAGTGAGTTTAGCTTCCCTTGAGCCATGTGCAAATGAGCTTATTTTATACACATATATTTATATAAAATCTGCTCCCATAATGCACATTGGTCAAAATGCCTTTGTTTTAGACAAAAAAATCATATGTGCACTCTCCCAAAAAGTTCTAACAGCTATTTTTCACTGTATATTCAAACAAACAAAGAAGACAGAAAAAGAAACTAAAGATTATTTTTATGACCGTGGGCCAAAACCTCACCTTGGAATTATACATGCACACTGAATCGTTTGAATGTTGGATAGAGGCTCTCCACCACTTGAAATAAAATTATTTCTCAAACTAATGCCATCAGGACTTAAATCAGGAGACTCTGACGTCTGGTCTCTTTTATAATATTCTGTAGAGCTGGGAAGTTAAGGTTTTTAGAAATCTATCTTTGATTCCCACTGTTTTTTCCATCATTCATTTCAATCTTGCCTCAGTGGAACATACACTAAACCATTACAAAGTATACATTTTTTGCAAGGAGCAGGGCTGGGAGGAAAGGAGTTGGCATAAAAACTAACTCATTGTGGGAAACTTTCCAGTGCCTCACCACCTGTGAATATTGAAAGGTACCAATCGATCATATTAGTTATCCAATATATGGGAAAGAATTCAGATTATCACAAAATTAGAGTAACCTACTCAGAAATTTCTTGGGGTTGAACATTTTTAATCCTTGGCCAGGTAAATTGGGTCACCATTATAATCATTGAAGATGCTTTAGTCTGCACCTCCTTTTCAGGAGAAATAATTTATTCTTAGGAGATCTTTCACACCACACAAATCCCTTGCTATCTGTAAGCAGCTTGGGGGAAGTATTTTCTTAGGTCCGACATAAAGTAGGAATTCCTTTTATGATACTCTTCCAGCAGAGAGAACCAGCCTCAACAAACCGACTTCTCGCCAGTCATACTGTGTCCACATCTACCACCTCTGGCCTTATTTCCAGGCCCGATGATGATAATAATTTCAAGGGCTGGGAATTATAAAGGCTTACTTGGCAGCCTTTTCGTATTGTGAGTGATAAATCAAACTTGGGGTGCTTGCCAGCAAAAAAATAAAAATAAAAAAAAAATAAACCTTTCTTATCTCAGTAAATATGTGAGGGTGGATCTAATACAGGGAAGGCAATTTGGTAAGAATATCACAATGGGTGCAATCAGTGGGCTTTGATATTGTTTTATTGCCTTCCTCATTTCAGTTTTTGGTTCACACATGTTTGTCCACAAGCAGTATCAGTGGGCTTTTTCCTTTCCTAGCAGATTTACTTACGTTTTTAAGTAGAAACCCATGTTAACCCTGCACCAGTAAAAATAAGCATTTTCTAAGCATATCCCCACTCTGCCATTCCTCTAAATAAGTAGATCTGCAAAGGATGAAAAACATAAAGCAATGCTTTCCTGTCACCCCGATTTGATTTCCTAAGTGTGTAAATCCCCGCATCTCTTCCCCTTTCCACAGGGCTCTCACTTGCAGGCTAATATTTTGCATTCGTAAATGCCACCTGTTGAAAATAAAAAGTCTCATGATATTTGCAAATTTTGGTTCATCCTGACTTCACTTTACACGGCAGTCTAATTTCACAGTGCTTAGCAATTACATTTATTATTTACTCCACCCAACAACCATATGATGTCAGAAGCTTCATCTATTTCTCTGTCTTAAGTTCCTCTCTCATTCTTTTTTTCTCTCCCTCTCTCTTTCTTTTCTCACATATACAAATACAATGCAACCATCTATTATCACTCAAATTATTTTAGCAAATTTCTACATGTGTCTCAAAATATTCTATATAACTCAAAATAGCAAGTATTTGAAAAGATAGTTATCATCCCTCTGAACAGACGGGAGCAGCTGAGGCATAGAGACATAGAGATATTTCTCTAATTAGAGATTTGTTGTTTTAGAAACAAGTTACCAGACAGGAAGTCAGGAGGCTTCTAGTTCTATCTGTGGAACTTCGGACAACTCAGTTTCTTCATCAGTTAAAATGAGGGAAGTAGGTGAGTTCCACAGTGTCTCTCAGGGATACCGTTGTACAGTTATATGTTCTCTGGGGGCATATGTAGTGAGGGATCTGTGTGAGGACGCAGCTTGCCAGCTCCCAAACACACACTGTTCCTCTTATAGATCACACTTTCTGATAATGAACCTGAGGGGAAAGGGGCAAGGTTGCGTGTTTCCCCAAATCCTGCTTTGCATACTCAAGACACACACTTTACTGAAAAGTTAACATAAAAAAAAAAAAAGAAACCTAAGTTTTTCCAGATTGATTTTTTCCTGTTATTGTTAGAGATTTACTTTCTATGGTCATTTGGTAAATAAATAGCTTTAGAGTGGGAAACAAACAGCCATGTTTTGTTTTCCTACTGCAGGGTTTATGTGTTAAATTTCAGCCACATCATGTACTCACAGCTTAGTGCTTCAGATGGTTATGAGGAACTAGGAATTCTTGAAAGGGGCAGGGCAGGATGTCCTTTTCTATCGCTCACTGAGTCACGGAGGATGAATGCCGTTTCAGGGGTTCTGTAGTTGTGATTTCAGTCAAGTTCCAGGGGCTCTCAACCACTTCTCTAAATCTGAATGAAGAAGCAGCCACAGCGGCTGTGTGAATTCTGCTAAGACGCATTCCGATTAAGTGCTGAAACTGGACTTCACAGCGAATCCTTGAACTTTACAGTGCCATCAAAATTGAGAGTGTCTCAGTAACTAGCAGATCCTGAACAGGGTAGAATTCCCTACACACACCCTCCTCCATACCCAGGTAGCAGTTGAAAATATTTGCATTTAATTACAATTTTATTTCATTTAGTAGCTCTGCCCCCTGGTCATCTACCCCTGTGTCTTTGGAAAGGCAGGCCTTCCACAGAGCATGCTCCTTTCTCAGGCGTTGTGACAAGATTGTGTTTCGGTTCCAAAGGGTTAATCCCAAAGTGAATTCTTTGCATGTGTAATTCAATACTTCATAACTGCTGAAAATTGGAGTCCACATAATTTATTTTCTTTGGTCGGGCACATTTGCCTCATGCTTGGCCGGGGCTGACTTCAGAGAGACACACCTAAAACTCTCAAGTGTCCCAAGTGGCCCATGTCAGTTGTACAGAGAGATTGTGGTACTTGGATAGAGCCCAAGGATTAGGTGTTCCTGAGAAGGTTTTTTTGGCTCTACAAAGCCTTAGGATGTCATGGGAATAGGCTGCACTCCCTTTTCCCCCTTGAAGGCCACATATCAACGGGGTATCTAACCACTCAGAGACAGGCTTTACACAAAGGTATACATTAAAATAAATAGAACATGCAACCAGAAAGAACCGAAAGAGAGGGAGGAATTGCTAAGTGGAGAGAGGAAACAATTGCTTCATTGTTAAGGCACTGATCGTAGAATTGCAGAGTGTAGCTCCATCTACAGGACTATTTGTAAAGTTGGAGCTCTGTACTTAAAACGCAAGACAAAACTTTTCATGCAATTTTTAATCCAGCTCGCTTTGCATGGGCTTCACCTAACTCACAAAATCCTACTTTTTTTTTAACTGAAAATTAATTGTCCCTCTTTGATGAGAGGGATTGAGAGAGCGACACAGAGATAATAAGTGAGGAGGAAAAGCTGTTCAAGGGTGCTTTTATTTAGCTCCTTTTCTTACTTTGGCAGTAAATATTCTTCTTGTCCCCGCAATACTCATTTAATCTCTTTCTTCCCTTTTCAACAACTTCCTCTCATTTGGTTTCCTCTCATTACTCCTCGGTTTGGGAGGGGGCATGTGTATTTTTACCATTCAAACAAAATAGAAGGCTGTGCTTGTTTGAACACCATTTTTTGTACTGCCTGGCAAGCATGTGACTTTCAAGAAGGTTCAGGTTTTTAGGTTTAAAGGAGCTGAGAAACTTTAAAGCAATAATTACAGCCAACTCTGTATGTGCGCATTCCCCCACCCTTCCTTATTTTAAAAACCTTGCCTGCCAATGCAGTGGCCGCTGTCTAATGCTATTTCAACAGGAGACCTGGGTTTCAGGACAAGATCCAGGCCATAGGGGAGACTTGATGGCTCGGGGAATTAGTAATGGGATTTGGAGCCCTTCATTTCTAGGTCAATGGTTTGAATGGAGCCCAGGTCAGTAATGACTGAAAGTTGTTACCACCCGATGCCTGCTCTTCCCGAGCTGATCTGAGGTTGCCCGCCACTCCATCCCAGAGTGCCTGTGGCCCATCTGCACTAATGGCATTCATTGACAAGTTGGCTAAGTTAGGCCTAAATGTGAGACAGCCCAGCCTCTGCCATGTGCAGACACAGTGTCCGTGCTCTGCTTCGGCAGCCTCTTCAGAGGATAATGCAGAGCGAGAGTTATAAAGCTATTTTGCCTTTCTGATTACTCTGGGACCTAGTTAATCTATCCCCACTCACCCTAAATCTCTGTGGCATTATATCTTCAGCCACTTACAGGTAAAAATCCATAGAGAAGTAACAGGCCACAAAGGGCCAAGTTTTCAAATACTCTAACTGTATGTGTTCAGAGAGGACTGATTTAAAAGACTTGAATTGGGAGCTACTTTTTTTTTTTTTCAATGTCTAGAGCCAGATAATGATGGCCCTTTTAAAATAAGGGTTGCTGTATTCTGAATCTGTACTTACTAGAGTTTGGGGAGAAGGTTGATGTTTCCAGAACTTGCATTAGTAAAGGGTTAAAAAAATTACCATTTTATTTCTTTTTGCCTGTGTTATACAGGGAGAAATGTTTGCTGCAAAAGGATGGAGTTAGAGGGGTAAAGACTGGAGACTCAACGACAATGCAATGTTCACAGTTCCTGTGACCTGCGACAGCCGGAGCCTGGTCTCTATTCTCAGAGTGCGACTTGCAGTGGAGCTGTGGCTCAAGAGAAAGGAGGACTGGCTTTGGGGTGGGGATGAGGCTGCTCATAAAAGGAACTGAAGCCTTCCACAGTGCTGCCTGCCAGTCCCTGTGTCCCAGGGATGTAGTCCACACATGCCTGGCTCTCAATCTCTCCAAGCGTACCAATATCCCTTCCGCAGGAAGAAAGGAAGCCCCTCCCCAAGAAAGAATGACATATGTATAACCAATGAAGAAATACAATCTTATAAAGACTCATTGATATCAGTCTTAGATTTAGATTTTCTTCTCAGACAAATGGGTTTTTAACAGCGTTGATTTTTAGTAATAAAGTGATTACAGGTACTTACCACATTGCTAAGATACTGGATGAGAAGTTTTAACTAGGGAGTTCAGTTAAAGAGGGTAATGGAAAACACAGCACTCCATTCCCATTTGTTTCTGATTTACTACTTCCAGCTCTACTTTCATTCCTTTTAGATATTCTGGGTTTTTGTTTGCTTGTTTTTGTTTTCATTTATGTTTTGCTTCTAAGACTATTTGTTTGCTTTTTACCCTTGCATTTTCTTATTCTGCTTGGAAAGTGCAGTCTTTTACATTTTTGCTGGGAAGGTAGAAAAGCACTATGGCTGATGGAAGAACTTGATGCCTCAGTTCAGACATCAAGCCACACTGCCCACTCTGATGGCAATAAGACAGGTAGGTATACTGCTTTTCCTGAGGGTCCTAGCCCTTGGCACAGTCCTTGCAAACGTGTTGTTGTTGAGTCTCCAGTCTTTACTCCTCTGTCTCCTTCTTTTTGCAGCAAACATTTCTCCTTTTATAAAACAAACAAAAAGAAATAAAGTGGTAAGTTTTTTTTCTTAACCCTTTACCAGTGAAAACTCTGGGAACAACAGCCTTCTCCCCAACTCTAGTAAGCACAGATTCAGAATCCAGCAAGTATTATTTTCCAATATCACCTGAGGGACCTGCTCCAATGGTTCTTTATGTGCCATCCATTTTCTGCCTTTTCTTTGAGGTATCCTACTATAACTGATTTTGTTATTCTGAGAATTACAGAATCTCAGAGTTGAATGGAAACTTACACGTCAGCTTCTTTTCTAATTTCTCTCAACATGAAGATCTAAGTACTGCTTGAACACTCCTTGCAGAGGCACTTTTTTTCTCCTCCAGGTTGGTTATTCCATGTTTGATTAATGTCTCACACAAGTCAGGACATGGGTCTGCAGTACTAAACAAAATGGCCTCTGTAGAGTTTGGAATTGAGTATAGAAGGAGAATCAGCATGTAATTAATAATAATAATAATAATAATAATCAACAATGGTGTTAAATGTTCATCAGATGGTCCACTACAATCTAGGTTGATCTGTAACCCACATGCTGTAACACCCATTCTTGTCCTCATCTGCCAGATAAAGTTCCACGTGGTATTCTTCTTTTATATGATGGCTTTGGGGGATAGTAAATGACTTACTCTCAGGGAACCTATTTCCTTAACTCCCACAACTCTGAGACCTTGCCAGGAGTTGACTGCTCCACAAATGCCTGGCTCCATCAGGAATATCAGCTCTGGTCATAGTGGTTGGACTTTAGAACTAGAGGTAGAAACCATAACTACCTCTTCTGTGTGTTGAAGGGTAAATGAGAGCCACTTTGTAAGATTTCAAGGGGGGAAAACATGATGTAAAATGCCTGCCACAATGGCTTTGTTTCTTTATGCAAAGCTTCCATAAGAAACATGGAACTAAAAGTTGTAACAATTATGATAGAGTAGTTTTACAAAATGATTTTAGTACCACCAGAAAGGAACACAGAAAAAACAAAACAAAACCTCATAATGGTGGTTATCTATGGGAAACAGATGGGTCACCAGAAGAAAAAGGAATTAATAAGGACACAATTACGAACTTCACAGCAACTTGGATGAACTTAGAGTCTCTAATACTGAGTGATCTATCACAGAAACAAAGAACTGAGTATCACATGTTCTCACTCATGAGTGGACCTTGAATAATTATCATAATACTATTTTAAAAAAGGATTGGCAGTAGTGGGAAACTGCCAGAGGAAGGGGGCACACCTCATCAACAAGGGTACCTACATAATGAACATTTGTATACCTAACCCTGAATTATACTCCACATCTTTAAAATAAAAAATTTTGTTAAAAAAGTAAAAGGACTTAATGGATGAATTTTGTATTGATTTGATTTGAACCACTGAACGTATTAAATATTCAAAAATAACAATAATCTTAAAAGTGGTTTTAAGATGACCACTACTTGACAGCAGCAAAAGAAAAAAGTAAAATAGAAAAAAATCACAAGAAGAAAATAATTTTTTTTCTCAGCCTTGAATTTTGAACATAACCTTCAAGAGTTTAGCAGAATTTTCAGCTGTGCTTCTTGTATTCAACCCGCATTCCTCCCTCGACAAACAAAATTATTCAGTTTGCAGTCAAAAACCATAAAGAAAAAAAAAAGTAAACACAAAACAACTTATGAGTCTGCAAGGAGACCGTTCAGGCTCCTGTGTCCTCAGACTTACTTTCTTAGACTAAGGACATGGTTCTTAGAGAGGAAGAGGTTCATGGAGAAAAAAATCTTTGTACTTCGATCTTCCTCTTGTGTTCATTTGCCATGAGATTTGAGATCTAGAATTATAATTTTGCAAACACCTCCCCCTCTTTTTTTCGCTGTTTAACTAATAGTGTCAGATGTTCAGGACTGAATGTGCAAGAAATGATATTTTCTGTGGAGGCAAATGGCAAGATCTTGGTATTACACAGTCTTGAGTTCTACTCCCGCCTTTGTCCCATAAGAAACAAATTGCTTAACTTCTTTACGACTTACATTCTTTGTTTACAAAATGAAGATGATAAGATCTGTACGTAAGGGTTGTTAATAACATGATATATTTTAGGCTCTTAGCAAAGTGGTTGTCACATACTAAGTGCTCAGTAAATGTTGACTATTATTTTTATGCTCATCCTCCAAATCCAGCAAACATAATATTTCTTGCCATCTCAAATTATAACTCTTTCGTGAAGCCTTATATAGTCAGGTGGTGATCTTTTTCCTGCACAGAATTTACTGTCTGGATTTCAGCAGCAGCATAACCACTCAACTGCTCTCTGTTAATATGGTTATTTGGTGTCCACCCTCCACACTTGATTTCAGGTGTGTCCTTGGAACCAGGATTGGCTAATTCATATAGACCAATCATCTGGCAATAATAATTAGTCAAGGGTAAGCATGAGATCCAAGTCTGGACAACAGGATTCAATTCTAGGGCTTTTGTTTAAGGACTTCTGATTGTTTATATTTCCACTGGACTTTTTATTACATAGTTGTAAGGCTGAAATTGCTGGGCACCGTCCAATATTACTCTTAGATGTGGGTTACTGGTACCCCTGTCTACTCTTTCTCTCCCACAGTTCCCTTTTCTAAGGATCCAAGGAGGTATGCCCACTAGAATCCTACGTCCTGCCTTCTAAACTGTGCTCTTGGTGCCAAAATGCTTGAATTTTCTGCTGAACAGTTGTCAATTTCCAGGGCTTGTAATAGGGTCTTTCCTAAGCTCTGAATTCAGGGAGGGGAGGAAGGACTTCAGGTCAGAGGCTCAAGCCGTGAGCATACATATTTGCAGGCCCTAAAAATGTTTGAAACATGCTTAGGGCGACTGCTTGTAGATAATGTGCCAAAAAGTGAAACCAGTGGTGAGACGGATGAGACAGAAGTCAAGGGACAGAGACAGAGTGCTGATGAGCCCCTTTGAGTTCTAGATCCAGTTGTGTGTAAAACAAGACTGACCCTCAGACTTTTGAGTTCTAGAATCAATAAAATAATATGCACATATTTTCTTTCATTTGAAACTGAGAGAGTTTTGTCTGAGACACTTTTCCTTAGTACTCCATCCCTCACTGAGGTTACTTTACCTGTAATCATACACTACCTGAGATAGTCACAATTTTACTATTAGATTCTCTAACTATCAAATGCAGGAGAGTTTTACTTCACCAAAATTTCCAAAGATGTTTTCAAGGATGTTTGTATACAGAAGGATAGAGTTTGTGCTCACTCTCATATGACTAAATGTGTGATCTTGGGTAAGTTAGTTAAATTCCTTAGTTTCTTCATCTTTGAAATGGAAATAAGCCAGGCTCATGGCTCAGCCTGTAATCCCGCGCCTTGGGAGGCTGAGGTGAGTGAATTGCCTGAGCCCGCGGGTTCGAGACCCACCTGGGCAACTTGGCGAGACCTCATCTCT